>CAUYRH010144733.1:0-32140 GCA_963574655.1 Perodicticus potto
GGCGCGGAGCGGCGTCGCGGGGGCGGGGCCGGCCCCGGGGGGGCGGGGCCGGGCGGGGGGGGGGGTGGGGGGGGGGCTCCCCCCGGGGGGGCGGGGGCGGGGGGGGGGGGGCGGAGGGGGCCGGGGGTGCACAGTGTGGCCTCAGAAAGAAGGGGATTTGCTGAGCAGCAGAGGCAGAACTGGCCAGCAGGGCAGGGCAGCCACCCAACCTTCTAATTCTACAATCAGGGGAATCAGAAAACAGCCTCCACCTAAAAAGTGGAAAACCTGGGAAAACTCAGATACAGGTGGGTAAGTAAAAGCAAAGGGGTGGGGATGTTGAGATCTTTCTTACAAGCAGCAAAATGTTAGAAGAGCGTAGGACACAGAGGGTGGGGAAGAGAGAGCTGGGCTTGGCGTCTGACCATGCACAAGTGACCTACCCTGGTAGACGCAAAAAAATAAGAGAAACCGGGCTCTAGGAGGCAGCGGGAGCCGGAGAATCAGCCCTTGCTTTGAAGACGTGGGTGAGATGAGGGTGAGCCGGACCATCACTTTCCATCACCTCAGAGGTTGCAAGAAGCAGGAGGGAAAGCCCCACGAACACCTCATGAGATAAACTGAATAGGAATCTCTACTCAGCGTACAAAAGGTGGGCCCCGTAAGTGAATAGAAACCAGCAGTGAAGCCACCACCACCAAAAGGCACGGAGAGGAAACTGTCAGCCCCCTAAACTGGTGCTGGGGGAAGAGAAAAAAGAAATCTACTGAGGGTTTGTAGCAATAAATCAGCCCTCACCACAGAAGTCTAACACCACCTGGGTGGTCTGAGGACTCTTACGCTGAGAATCAAGGTTAAAGTGGTCTGAGGTTGGAAATCCCCCCAGGTGTCTGCAAAAAATACTGCCAAGTGCCAGGCCCAAAGAATTCTTAACAATAAATAAGGTTCTAAGGAGTGAGGAGCTCACATGAAAAAGTCCCAAAATACAGAAGGAAGCAAGGTGAGTGGCCAAGAGAGAGCAGAATACTCAACCCACTGTAGACCCACAAAGACATCAGTTTTCAAGTCACCTGATATAAGAAAAATCAAATAAGTAGTAATAAATTTAAGGAAATGAGAGAAAGTTAGACGATATGATATAGATAGGAACAAGGAGGTCTAGAAAACAAAATTGAGCGTCTAAAATTATATGTACCATAATTTAAATTAAAAACTCAATTGGACACAGCTAAAGAGAGAATTAGTGAGTTAAAAGATGGATTGGAAGAAATTTCCAGCATAGAAACACTAAGAATTAGAAAAGGGAGGCTAGGAGGCATGGAGAATGTAGCAAAAAAAATGAAACATAAACTTCACAGTTCTGTAAGAAAAAAAATGTTTGTAATATTTAAAAATGCGAGATGAAAGAATTTCAAGTCAGGACAAATAGTAAGGAATTCGCATTTCACAGATCACACTGCAATTGTCGGTGCACCCAAGACAGAGAAATAAAAGCAGATTACCTGCAGCAGGCGACTCATCCAAGTGACAGATTTCTCAACCGCAAATAAAGCAAGCCAGTGGCAGGAGGGTGTGTCTCCAACAAACTGGAAGAAAATAGCAGTCAAATAAAATTGTGTAGCCTGTGGAAAGAATAAAGAGAAAAGATAGCCTTCCAGAACAAGGACAAAATAAGGTCATTTCTGGATCATGAAAAACTGAGAACCTTAACTCCCCACAGAGCTTCACTAAAGGGGATACAATGAAATCCCTTCAGACAGAAAGACATTGCACACTGATGGTGTAAAATGGGGGGAAAAAAACCAAGGAAAGACACTAGTAAACATTCAGATGATTTAAGTACAAGTTGACTATATAACACATAATAATTTCTTGGGAGGTTAATTTTTATAGAAAGATAGAACTAGTGTGTACAATATATCATTAGAGAGGTATCGCTGGGTGGACGGGTTCTAGCCCCTTTGTAGTGTTCAAGGTTTGAAATAGTTGATTTCCATATTAAAGCTGATTTCTAGAGTGAGCACAAATAGGTGGGAAGTGGAGTATAGAACTCACAGACTTAGCAGAGAGACAATATAACAATACTAGAATAACAACACTATAATATAGAGACAATATAACAACACTATAATATAGAGACAATATAACGACACTATAATAACAACACTATAATATAGAGACAATATAACAACACTATAATATAGAGACAATATAACAACACTATCATATAGAGACAATATAATGACACTATAATAACAACACTATAATATAGAGACAATATAACAACACTATAATATAGAGAAAATATAACAACACTATAATATAGAGACAATATAACAACACTATAATATAGAGACAATATAACAACACTATAATAACAACACTATAATATAGAGACAATATAACAACACTATAATATAGAGACAATATAACAACACTATAATAACAACACTATAATATAGAGACAATATAATAACACTATAATAACCCAAAGGAAGGAAGAAAGGGGGAGGTCAGCATGGAGACGCTGGGTAAACAAGGCAAATGAAGGTGGTGGAAAATCCAAATGTATCAATTACTGCAGTTTTTAAAGGAGATTAGATGCTCCAGTTTAAAAAAGAAAAATGCCAAATTGCATTTTTAGACCCGACTGGATTTTGAAACTTGCAGCTACCTCTATTTACAAGAGACATACTAAATTATATGGCAATACGGAGACCAAATGTGGCAACAAAAAAAAGGCTGAGAGACACATACCAGGAAAAATTGAACAAAAATTAAACTGGAGTGTATCGTTAATAGCAGATAAATAAACCTTAAGGGAGAAAAGCAACACTAGAGATAAATAAGTGTCCTAGTCCACCTGGGTGGCTGTAACAAGATGCCTGAGTCTGGGGAATGTATAAACAACAGGAGTTTATGTCTCCCAGTTCCGAAACGGGGGAGTCCAAGACCAGGGCTCCAAATTCATCCAGTTGATGCACCTATTAACACAGCTTACAAATACAGACAACAAAAATGTGACAGAAACACAAATATCCACTATCCTAGTGAAAGGTTTTAAACATACCATCTCTTGGTAATTGGCCAAACACGTTGGTGGTTAACTTTAGGGCTGGGGCAGGGAAAATACAAAATAAGCCTGAAATACCTTATTGGGCCAAAAAATACAAAAATGCTCAAGGTCGGAAGGAGCTTATTAAAAGAACACACAAGCCAGCTTGAAGGGGCTTCCACCAGCCAAGGCTGAGATAATTTGGACATCAAAAGAAAAGAAATGATAGTAATGGATTACAGTGTTCTGAGAAAAATAGTAATCTATCAACTAAATTAGTGACTAATAATTAATGACTAATTATTAATAAGCAAAAAGCAATAAGCAAAAAGCAAAAAATAATGACTAATTATTAATAAGCATTCTCTTGCAGTAGAATGCCAAGTAATAAATCTAAAAACCATTATGAGATTAGAAAAAGAATCACTGTCTATCAACCAACATAGTTCTAATTGATTCAGGAAAACATTACCAGCAGATAATTCTGCAGGGGGGAAATCTGATCAAGGAATAATGTATTTATAAAGTCTCGAAGTATCCGTCCTACATTATCCTTGCTAATTGGTTATGGACCAATAAGTTCGTTATACCTACTAATTCACTGTCCAGCAGAGAAGTCTGACAAACCTCATCTCCACAAGTGATAAAAGAAATTAGTATGCCTGGTAATGGCCAAACAGCCACCACCCACCTCCTGGGGGAAACCCTGATTCTGTGAGATTCCAGCCCAAAATGCATAACCTGAGTTGAGTCATGAGAAAAATCAGACAAACGTAAATTTGGAGACGTGCAAAGTAACAGGCCTGGATGCTTCGAGGACAGTCAGCAGGCACACCTGCCAAGTGCCATGTGCCATCCTGCATTGCACCCTGGCTATGGAGGGCACTGCTGGGACAATTAGATGGGGCCCGGAAGACCCGATGCTATAATGCACCAGTTGATTTCCTGACTTTGAAAGCTGAGCTGTGCATACAGAAGGGCGTCCTTGCACTATTGAAGCATTAATGAACAAAGCACAGTCACACCTGCAACTTGCTCCCAATGCCTCCTCTACCAGCTGACCGGTGCTGGGCAGTCAGGAAGAGCCTTCTCTGCCATTCTGGAACCACAGACCTGGATGTTTCCCTCTTTGCGTCTGCTTCTTACCGTAATGAGCAGACTTCCCAATGTCAAGAAATGCACTCCCGGGAGGGCTAGGAATTAGATCTGACTTTTCAAACATCCAAGACTGACTTTGAGATGTGCTGATACAGAAATAAGAGAAGGGGCAGTGGGGACCTCAGGAGAAATGGAAATCATCTCAGAGAAGGAAACCGACTAGTGGGCCAAATGACGACTTGTCGACTTTAAGGCAGGGCTGCTGCTTTGCAAAGTGCCCCTGGCCTGAAGTGGATACGTTTTCCTCAGCCACTGGTCTGAGTCAGAGTGAGTCTTCTTGCTCTAAAGGCAAGTAACCGTCATGCTGTGTGACCTCCTGAACACCGGTGACGGCCCTAAAATTCTGCACCAGAGGGAATCCTGCCACTTGCCAGACAGCGTTCTGTAGTAGGAGGAAGGAACTAGAGTCAGTTGCCTGAGGTCCATACCCAGGTCACCTGTCTCTCAGCTGCAAGACCAAGGACCAGCCACCTCCCCTGCGCCATCAGCCTCCCGACCTAGAGAGCAGGGGGCATGGGCGGCCTCAGAGGCGAGTTTGAGGCTCAGGTGCAGCCACACCGGGAGAGTGCTCAGCACATATTACTCTGCTTTTGTGCTCTTTTAATTATTTGGATACATTGTTATTTTTCCTAAATCATTCGGGGCATGAAGGAATGTTTAAGGTGCTGAGGATTTTATGCAACTGATTTATAAATTATCACTAAGATAAATTTTTTAGAACAGTGTCCTGAATGACACTGTCCAGGGAAGTTTTTCATGCTGCCCCCAGAACTGGCCTTGGGTCTTTTTAGGCTTTTTCCCTTTATTTTGTGAATGAAACATTCCTTTGACATCAAATAAGTGCCCAGCAGCACTGCAACTCCAGCCTCGGGCAGCCCTAGCAGGAGCCGCGTCCTTAGGTATATGTCTGTCTGTGCTGACCCTCAGCCATCCGGTGACAGTCGGCCCTGCAGCCGGCAGATTAACCCAGCCAGAGTGAGATTTCCTCTCCACTCTATACCCTTCTGCAACTTTGGAATTTTGTGCCATAGGCCTCTCGTACATTTTTTAACAAATAAATATAATTAACTTTTAGAAACTGAGGATTTTCTTTCAACTAAGTCCTAGTCCACAAACTCTTAGATTCTTTACCACCCACTGACTTGAGTCATATGTTTAAAGATCAAACTTCATTTTATCCAAACAAGTAAATGTGTCATTTTTTTCAATTTTACATTCCTGAGTCAGCAGGCAATTAAAGTGAAAAACTGAAACATAAGCACCAAATGTTGGTGTACACGGAATGAGAGAAATGATGATGGATTCCCTAGAGATTTAGTGAGAATGCAGAAAATTGTGTGAGGAACGGCGGGAGCCCACGGGCAGATGGCAGGTGGCCAAGCTTGACATAAAACCCTAGTGCAAACCCACAAATGTCAGCCTTCGCCATTGGAGTAGTTACAGTCGGGGGAGGATTACAGTATAATGCTAACTTATGTGGCTGCAAACTAAGCCCTTCTGTAATGAGCTTAACAGTCTTGCCAGGGCGTGTAACAATCAGAGGTGCACGTTTGCACAGGAATGTATCCCGCATGTGTGCACATGTTCCACAGGTGTGTGCACGTGTACACGAAGCCTGGAATCCCCTGAGTAACCAGACAGAAAGGTGGCCTAGTGTCTTTCTGACTCCGAAAGAGAAATCCAGGAAGGGAGAGAGAAGAGCAGGCACGGATTGGGAAAGGCAGACCTATTCAGAGAGGGGGGGTGCCTATTACTTTGGGGTGTGAGGGAACAATTCGGGGAGCCTGTTCCATGCAGAAAGAGATGCTCCAAAGCATACCGGGAGCGCTGGAGATGAAGCCCCAAACTGACCCGTAGGGGTGACCAACCACAGCCTGTAGGTGAGGAGTTGGGGCTGGGATCACGCCCTCGCTGGGGAGGCAGCACCCCCAGCTCCTGGGCCTGTGTGCTGGGCCCAGCGGGGAGCCCCACGTGACCCTGCCTCACCCTAGCTACTGCTATCCTGGTCCAAGCCACCTTGGTCTCTTGCTCCCTGGAGAGAGGGAAGGGGCAGGCTTCACAGAGCCAGCAGCTACAGGAAGGCAGTGGGGTCTGCCCGTTTACAGGGAGCATCAGCCCTTCCCAGACGTGTCTCTCCCAGCCAAGGCCACTTTCTTGAGGGAGTTTTCCTGAAAGTTTGGCCAAAAACATGGGCATACATTGTACACAGGAGTGTGTTTTGCACAGAAAAAATACAATATGTTGTACATATTATGCTATGATTCATTATGTTAGGTCTAATTTAGTGCAGAGGGTGCCAAAAAAGGTATACACATTTAAAGAAAGGAAAAAAACTGTATTAAAATTTTAATACTCAATATATACTGATAACAGAAGATGAACACAAGTGACGCTGAGCACCTCTTGTAACTGCAGAAGTCAAATGTGACTTGATGCTACAAATTTAACACAGGTTTTTCCTTTCTTAAAATGTGGATACATTGGGGGGCACACTTTGCATTTATTTATTATAGGAGCGAGGGCGCCACTGTGTTTGTATAAACCAAGGCAGCAATCCCAGCCTCTCGCCTCTCCAGCAGTCCAGGGCCATGCCTGTCAGCCCTGATGTGCCTGCAATCCACTGGAGTCTCACTAAGGTGCAGGTTCTGGGCACGTCACATCGCTGGCGGTCCCTGGTGCTGTCTGTGTGGTGGCCACACACAGACCACATCTCAGGAGTAAAGCCCTAGGTGCCAGCAGGTGGTCACCTCCCTTCTGGAAGATCGTCAGCCATGGTTTTAATGAAGGGTCACTCTTAGTAATTTCCCCAACACAAATTACTCTTGTAAGTATCGTCAATTCTATTGGACAGTAACAGAGACTGACTGAAATTCAATAGTCTACCCCGAGAAGGGCACCATGCCGCACGGATCTCAAACATCCTCCCAGTGAGTTCTCACTGTCCTCACGGGAATGAACGACCACGTAGGCTCAGACCAATCTGGGCTTCAGCAGGACGTGGCATGCAGACCTCAGTTTTCACTTTTAGCTCCTGTGTCCCGTGTCAGGCTGCTCCTTGCCCAGGAGTAGTTTCCTATTCTGGCCTTCCGTAGTATTCATTATTAAGTTTTTATGGCCGGGCATGGTAGCTCACGCCTATAATCCTAGCACTCTGGGAGGCTGAGGTGGGTGGATTGCTTGAGTTCGTGAGTTCAAGACTAGCCAGAGCCAGAGTGAGACCCCCGTCTCTACTAAAAATAGAAAAACTAGCTGGATGTTGTGGTGGACACTTGTAGTCCCAGCTCCTCAGGAGGCTGAGGCAGGAGGATCGCTTGAGCCCAGGAGTTCGAGGTTGCAGTGAGATATGATGACGCCACAGCACTGTACTCGGGACTCTGTCTCAAAAAGACATTTTTTTTCATCAATTTGTCTTCACTTATTGCAGCATGGTCATCAGTGTTGAGCTACTGATTAATCACTGCAGCTGAACCTTGCCCACGGAAGTGCAGCTGTATCCCTGTGGCTTCTGTTGAGAAAGTGAGGCAAGGAGTAGGCGGCATGAGAATATCACTCTTGGTGAGACGACTCCCCTCCCTGGTCTCATGGTGTTGCCTGTCACAGATTTGATTTATCCCACTGCCATCTAGATTCATATTAAATAACTTATGTTAATTGGCCCTAAAAGTTTAGGAATGTGTGGAGAACAGCAGTATTTTATTATTGAAGAGGAAAAGAATCAGGAAAGCTTTCTGAAAATACCAAATTAACAATTAAATAGGGCGGCGCCTGTGGCTCAAAGGAGTAGGGTGCCGGCCCCATATGCCGAAGGTGGTGGGTTCGAACCCAGCCCTGGCCAAAAACCGCAAAAAAAAAAAAAAAAAAAAAACCAGTTAAGTAAAGTAACAGACAGTTCCAGGATTTCCGAAATCGCCTGAAGCCGACAGCAGCCCTCCTAGAGCTCCCCGCCTCTGTGTGGGAGTTTCTGTGATGGAAGCAGATGGAGCCCCTGTTGGCCCCAGTCATGGGGGGCACATCCGGTCTCTGCAGGGGGTTTGTTTAAATACTGGTCTTCAGCCCCAGTCCCAGGCTTCGGGGGCCGCCTCCATGTGGGGCAGCATCGCAAAGCCCCGGGCCAGGCTGAGGCCAGACAGGGAAGTGCAGGGGACAGAGACTGTAGTCTGCAGGCAGCCCTGGTCTCCTGGGGTCCCCACTTCTGCTGCCAGGTGTCCATGAATCTATTTGCACCTCAGTTCTGATACAGTCCCTGACATGTCCCCCTTAGCTTCACTCCTGTTGAGGAGATTTGCCCCCTAGAGTGACCTTAGAAGTGGACGCCGTCTCCCCAGGGCAGTCCCCTCTCCAGTCACACTCAACTCCTTCCATCACCTGCGCCATAGAAAATGGACATAAGAAATACTTTGTGTAATATAGTTAAGATTAAGTTAATTAACAATAATTTTGCTTAAATCCTTAGATTCCAGTTAATTAATTAGATGGGCCCCGACTTTTAATTTTTTTTTTAAGTTAAGAGAAGTTCAAATGAGGCTTCCTTTGTTCTCTCATTTTGAAAGTTCTCCCCCAAACTCTTGTTCATGCAGCTGCCCTCAAAGAGCGACAGACATTTCCCACGGATCCTTCATCAGTTTGTGGGGAACTGTTTGAAAGGGGTCTTTGAAGAGGATCAGATGCTCTTCCCTGGGTTTTATCTTCTGCTCTCTTTTCCTCCCCATCAGCCTCTGCCCTGGCTCCCACCAGGAAGAGTCTGGGAAGAAGGGTGAAGTCACAAAAGGAAGATGTGCAGGGTGGAGAGGAGGGGACCCCAGGCCCTGGGCGTGGAGTGGGGACTCAGAGCTGCTGGACTGATAAAGGGAGGCAGCTCTGTCTGCACCCAGCTGCGGGGCTGGGCTGTGTCTCCCTCCAATCTTCCCACAGTCCCCCCACCCCCACACCTCAGCAGCCCAGCTGCAGCCGCTCACAGCACAGTCAGCCTTTGTGTGGCCAGAAAATGATCCAGTTAAAGGACAAGAATTAGAGCAAGTGTGTTAATAGGATATGCACACAGGCCCTCCTTGGAGAGCTGCCAGGGCCCTCTCCCACTCTTTCCATCCTCAGCTTTAGTTTGGAGCACTGCCTTGCCCCAGCTCCAGGACATGTGGCCCCCCAGGCCTGTGTCTGCACCCACAGGAGATGCACATCCCATTCTGAAACCAGGAAACCAGAGCCCTAGAAGCTAAGGGCTGGCTCTCACAGGAGCTGAAGCTGGGATCTTGTCAGACTTGGCAAGGGAAGGCTGCCAAGGGCTCTGCTCCCTTCCTTCCCACAGGGTCACCTGCTAGGGGTCATAATCCTCTTGGCCAGGAGACTCCCACTTGGAGGTGGGATAATTAAGCATGCCCAGCTGTGGATGACCCCAGAGTAGGTCGATTTTGTCCCCACTGGGATATGTAAGAATGCCTAAAAGACATTTGGAATTGTCCTGACATACGGAGGGACCTCGCTACTGGACTACAGTGGGTTAAGGTCAGAGATGCTGGTAAACTAGGATCTACAAAGCCCAGGGTGGCCCCTCCCCTGATTCTAAACAAAGAATTATCCTGCCAGAATGATCAACTGGATGAGATTGAGAAACTCTGCCCTACAAGATGCTGCCAGAACAAAGTCCCTCCTGGCATTTAAATCAGCCAAAACGTGCCCTTCCAGAGGGAGACCAGATGGCTTTCACTACTTATTCACCCGTTTGACCAGTATACGAGGCTGTCTGGAAAGTCTCTAGCCACATTCTATGGAAAATAGTATAAAGCACTGCTGGATACTTCCCAGACAACCCTCTCCCACTGCGCACGGACCTTGGGCTGTGCAGGCCGACTGCGGGCTGACTAGGGGCCAGCTGGGGGCCAGCTGGGGGCCAACTGCAGGCCGTGGAAGCTAACTGAGGGCTGACTAGAGGCCGTGAAAGCCAACTGCAGGCCGACTGCGGGCCGAGTGTGGGCTGACTAGGGCCAATGAGGGCCGACTGGGGGCTGCCTGCCGGCCTGTCCTCTAGTCAGAGGGCACTTAACAATGAACCAACAGACTGGACCTGGCGTTGTAAGGGGGAAGGGGACAGAAACAAAACAAGTAAATAAATGGAAAAATGCCAGACATTCACAAGGGCCCTTCAGAGCACCGTGCCAGGGAAGTTAATAGGGAAAGATGAGATGGCTGCTTTGGACCTGCGGGTCAGAGTGGGCCCTGAAAGAGGTGACTTTTAAGCTGAGAGCTGATCGGGAGCCACAGCTTTCTGGGAAGAGGAGAACCTTGCCCCAGAGACCTTGGGGGCAGGAAGCTATTAAGTTTGAGGAATACACAGAAGGTAGAAAGGTGGGCGGGAAACAAGCAGCCAGCCGGCAGGTGCAAGGGCATTGGCTGGAGGGTCAGGGATCTGGTTTGTGTTTTTGAAGAACCCACTGCTATAGGGGCAATGGGTCACAGATGACTGTAGTGGGTTGAATTGTGTCTGCCCCACAAAAAATAGTAGGCTGAGGTTCTAGCTCCCCAGTACCCCAGAATGCGACCTTTATTTGGAAATAAGGTTTGTACAGAGGTGATCAAATTAGTGAGGCCATTCAGGTGAGCCTAAGCCCAGTATGACTAGGGTCCTTATAAGTGTGGGCAGAGATGGACAGACAGAGGGGAAATGGCACAAAGGTGATGGCAGCAACCAGGGTGCTGCTGCTGTAAGCCGAGGAACCCCGAGACAGCCAGCAACCACCAGAGGCCAGGACGGAGACCTGGGACAGACCATCTGCCAACCCCCCAGAAGGAATCACTCTGCTGACATGGTGATCTCGAACGCCCAGCCTCTAGCACAGAGACAAGAAATGGATGCTGTTTAATCCACTTGTTCGGAGTACTTGGTGAAGGACCCTCGGGTGGATGGAGCTCTTTTGTCAGCATCACTGTGTTGTGTAAATTGGCCAACTTTCTGCAATCCAAAGGCAAAGAGAGGGGAAATAAATCCGCCAGCACTGACAAGGGAGACAGAACTGCCCGGAACACTCACTCAAAGGAAGGCCGCTGAGCAGCTCTCTTCTAGGGAGAGTTTGAAAGTATTTATTTATGAGTCATTCTTGCTTCTGAGCCAATGCAAAGTTTTCTCTGATGTATCAGCAACGTGTTCCTGGTGAATTTCATCATGAGATAAAAGTTCTCGTCTTATTCAACAAACACATCTGTGCCAGATACTGTTCTAAGTGACCTGTAAATATTAACTCAGCGGCCCCCATAATGCAGCAGTTCTCAACCTGTGGGTGGGAACCCACAGGAACTGTATTAATGAGCCGTGGCCCCTTGGGAAGGTTGAGAACCACTGTCATAATGAAACTGTAAAGTGTGTATGACTAATAGTCAACAAGGATACAGGGACAGAGGCCCACCCAAGTTTATCAGCATACAAACCCAGGCTCCACCATGCTACCTCTAAAATGAAAAAAATAACTAAGTAAAAGAAGAAGAAGAAACAAAAGAAAGGTTCCTATTTCTTAAATAAATTTTAGGGACCATTCTTCAGGGGTCTTGATTACTTCTTCCTACCCTTCCTCTCATATCCTTCCTCCCTTCTCCACCCCCCTTCTCTGCACCATCATGTTCCTGGTGCACAAAAACTCTGCCTTCAGGGCCGACAGTCACCAAGGCCTCTGCTTTGGCACTAAAAACTGCTCTGTAGCCTATTAATGAACATTTTCGGACTAATTTATTACTCATAGCACACAGAACAAACAGGCCTGTTTGATCCTCGGTGAATAGTACCTCTCTAAAGACGTTCAAGTGACGAGATCACATCTGACAGATGAAAACAATTAGATGCAGGGAAAAGCTGTAATTAATGACTGCGTCAGGAGACAGATGCCTTTTTTATTCTGAGACCCCCTGGTCGGTATCAAGAGTAGATTGAATGCATTCCTTCAGAGGAAAGATGTGCCATCAGAAAATTCTGCTATCGGGTCTGATGCGTTGGCGTGTGCTGGAATGACAGAGGAGAAGGTCCTCTATATCGAGAATGTTCCTCCTGAGTTATTAGTGTCCATTTATCATACTGTCGCTCATCCCCAAATTGTGCCTTTCACCATAATTTGATGCTTCTTTTTCCTCCCCCTTGTGTAAGCATTTTCTTCCCCATGTACCCAGTCTAAATCCTACTATTTAACAAATACCTTACACTTCCCCAAAAGCCCCTACTCCCTTTGCTACACTCAAAGAATAATTCCAAACCCAGGCCTAGACCTACAGTCGGCAAACTTGGTTTCTTTATCCCACTTCCTGCAAGTCCTGAATTGCAAATTCAAGCCACAGTGAGTTCGTGGTCTCCAGCCTCACCTGGGCCTGAGTGCTCTTCCCACTCTCACTCATTCTGGGTTAGCTACGACACTGATGGAGAAACAGCCCCTAAAGACATTTTGTGTCCTGATCTCTAAAGCCTGAGAATGCACTATCTTGCATGGCAAAAGGGAGTTTGCAGCTGTGATGAAGTTAAGGAACTGCAAATAGGAAAATTATTCAGGGTAAATTCCCTAAAGTTAAGGAACTGAAAATAGCAAAATTATCCAGGTAATTCCCTGTAATCACAAAGCACCTCTTAAGGAGGCAGGAGGGTCAGCATCAGAGGAGATACGATGGTGGGAGCAGGGATCAGAGATGTCGTGAGATGCTGTACTGATGGCCACACAGATGAAGGACAGAGCGTGGGCCAAGGAACATCGGAGGCATCGAGCAGGTGGAACAGGCTAGAAAACAGGTTGTCTCCAAGAGCCTCTAGGAGGAACACAGCCCTGGGACACCTTGGTTTTAGCCCAGTAAGACCCACTTTGTATTCTCATCTCCAAAACTGTAAGATAATTAATTTGTGTTGTTTAAGCCACTCAATTTGTAGTAATTTCTTGTAGCAGTAGGAAACTAATATAATTACTCTTTGCATTCCCCCGGGAAACACACTAAACTTATCATCTCTCTCAATCCCAGGGCCTCGGGCACCTCTCAGCAGACCACTCCACCTACTATTTCACAAGAAAACATAATAAAACAGGTATTCTTTCACCAGTTTGTCACAGACCTCCTCACACACCAGCCACAGATACAAACAAATACAGCTGTTCCTCACCCTGTCTCATCTATAAAACTATTGTTTGATTTAATTGATTTTTCTCTCTAGTTTCTCTGTTTTCAATTTTATTGATTCTATTTTTCTTTTTTTTTTTTTTTTGAGACAGAGTCTCACTATGTCACTCTTAGTAGAGTGCTGTGGTATCACAGCTCACAGCAACCTCAAACTCTTGGGCTTAAGTGATTCTCTTGCCTCAGCCTCCTGAGCAGCTGGAACTACAGGCGCCCGCCACGGCCAGCTAGTTTTTGATTGTAGTTGTCATTGTTGTTTGGCAGACCCAGGCTGGATTCAAACCCCCCAGCTCTGGTGTATGTGGCTGGTACCCTAGCCGCTGAGCTACAGGTGCCAAGCTTATTGATTCTATTCTTTATAAGCTCTTTCCTTACTGGTGCTTTAGAATTAATTTATTCATTTTTAAATATTTTTAAATTTATTGAAGTAGAAGCATAGATTATTGATTTGGGACCTTTCTACTTTTCTATAGAAGCCCTTAATGCTATTAATTTGCCTCTAAGCTTTGCTTTAGCAGCATCTCACAGAAATTAATATGTTGTGTTTAGTTTTCATTCCGGATATTTTCTTATACTCCTCGTGACTTCCCTTTTGACCCATGCTTATTTACATGTTTCCTAATTAATAAAATATTTCATGTTTTCTGCATAGTTTATGTTATTAATTTCTAGTTTAATTCCTTTGTGATCAGAGAAAACCTTCCTTTTCATACTAATTTTTTCTTTCTGCTAATAAATGGGCTCATGCCTCCTTCTATCCTACTTTACTATAGCTACTGTTCTCTAACTCCCTCCTGTTTTTCTTAAGTTTTTCCTCTTTCTTCCTTTGCATTTATTTCTGAACTGTACAGTGTTCCTTCGGCTTCTTCTTGCTTTCCCAAACCTGGGCCTCTGCACTTCCATTGGTTCCATAAGCACCTATAGGCTTCTCAGAATTTTTTATTTTTTATTTTTTAAATAGCCAGAGTTCATTTCTTTTGCTTCTAATCAAAAAAGCTGACTGATGAAGCTTATACATGCCAGAAATCCTCTGTCAATTTTATCATCTCAGAAACTGAATTGATGTGTCTGAGAACTAAGGAACAGTGTGGATTGCTGGCCACACCAGAAGCACAGGACAGACTCTGCTCTGGCGTCTTCGGAAGGAGCATAGCTCTGCTGATATCACCATTCTGGGCTTCTGGCCTCCCAACTAGGAGAAGATACATTTCTGTTATTAAAAGCCACCCAGTTTGCAGTACTTTGTTACAGCAGCCCTAAAAAATTCATACAGTATCAAGAGCAGGGCTCCAAAGCAGGTGGGTCAGTAGTCTTAGGAATGAGAAAGTAAGGTTGCTTTTTTTATGGTGAAATAATATCAAAACTCTATACCTTATACATATCATCTAAGGGAAAGGTGAAGGCAAAATATTCTCAGACAGAGAAAGGAGAAGATTAATATCCTCTTGAATAGAAAAAGAAAGACAAATAACAAAGGGCATTGATCATAGTGCCTTGGGTGGGCAAGAAAGAAAGTTACAAGCAAGTTGGTTTCACCAGCACTCTCCCCACTAATGCCTACAATCACCCTCAGTACTGAGCACCCAGTACTTGCTCTCACTCCTTTGTAGGATATAACAGGTAGCTGTCCATATTGCAACTACAATTCTTGCTACTATTACTATTATGACCTCACATGGCCAAAGACTCATCACACAACTTGTCTGATTTGCTGCAGTGACAATACTGGGGTTCTGGCATCTTTGTCTTTGTCAACGTGAATGCTTAAGTTGTGGGGAAAGGTCACAAGCACTGAGACTCTGACGTTCATGAGCTTCTAGGAGGCCAAATGCACTTCTTGCTGTTCCCTAAGCAGGTCAGGAACCCTCTGTCTGCACCCTGCTGGGAGGAATCTCCCCTCTATCTGCTCTCCACCCCATCCTGAATGCTTCTCAACATCAGCTGGTGGCCTGCAAGGAGGGGCTAGCCATATAGACAATTTTTTTCTCTTTATCCTTTACAATTATTTTTTAAAATTTGAACTACAAAATTATATGTGATGATAAGGATGAATTCCTCTAGCACAATGAATGACTAGGGCGAGAAGCCAGGCACAAATGGGCATAGACATTGTGATTCCATTTACACAAGGTTCAAGTGCAGACAAAAGTGATCTGTGGTGTCAGAAGCTGGGCTGGTGATTACGCTGGGCAGGACTCAGGGGAGTGACTGGATTCGATTAGAGGAAGGTGTCTCCTTTGCTGGAAATGTTTTATCTCTTGATCTTGGTCTTGAGAACACAGATTTATTCAATCAGCAAAAATTCATTGAGCTGTACTGTTGACATATGAGTGACTTTGTACAGGTACATTATATCACGATTTTTTAAATTAAAACATTTGAACTGATTTTCAATAGTTAAATGCGATTCTACTTCACCTGGAAGTTTAGGGTTCTTGTTTCTCTTGAAAAACTGGAAAACCTGGCAATATTGAAACCACAGCCCCAGCAGGCAGCATGGGGCCAGAGCTGAGTGGCCCCTACCCAGTCACCCGAACACGGTCACCACGGTCACCTCCCACCCATCCGTGCTGCCTCCTGGGGCAGAGCCTGGGGTCAGCTCGCCGCCCGGCCTCGTGCTCCCTACAGGTTCTCTCACAGCCCACACCACTCCTCTGCAGGCTTGTGAGTGGGCAATGGCATTCAAGCCCGTCCCGTGAATTCTGACCCACTGACTGACCTGTCCTGGGACACAGCCAGCACTCCAAAGGCAGCTTCTGGAACCTTCTTCTGCCTACAGCTGACTCTCTGGACCACTTTGCCTTAGCTCCTGTTCTGAAACTCTCCCCAACCCGCCCTTGCCTAGCTAGGTATCTGCAGTCAAGGCTGTTTCTCACCCCTCTGATGCCGCACCTGGAGTCTGATGGGGTTCCCCTTCTAGGTGGTAAATGCAACAACTCCAGGGGTCCCCTCTGTTCCCAGCTTCTCTGAGAAGAACCCCCCAAGGATCCTCTTCGAATCCTGGGCCTCTTCCCCAGAACAAGGCGCCGGGCAGTGGTCAGCCTCCCTCCAGGCTCCTCTCCGTTTATTACTTCTCAGGTTTGCATCTCACAGACTTTCTAAAACCTTGTGGTACATTTTTCTTGAGCCCAGTGTGGCCTCAGAGCCAGCTGGGGTTGGACATGAAGAGGGTCCTATGGCTCCCAAGCCCCCAGGTTGTCTTTTTAAGTGACCTAATTCAAGCTGGCAGCTCTGTCACGTTCGCTCCTAGTCCCAGATGTTTTCATCTAACTTGATTATTTCATTATATCCCCCTTTCCTGGGCAGGTCAGGCTTCCAATTGACCCTCACTGCTTATAAAGTGCCTCATTAGCTGCGCCCACCACTGCTGCCCACACAGACAGTGACAGTCTGTGCGGAGCGGGCACACGACCACCGTGGGGAGCACTGGAGGCAGGTGAGGTACCTCAGCCGCTCCCCGCACGCCTGTACTTCAGGTTTTAACTGGCCTGTGGTCATCTCCTGGTCTCACGTGAAGCCCTGGCAGCAGCCAATCCGCTGACTCTGTGAAATGCTCCTAAATGCGATGGCACTGCTCAGAGCTGATGGCAAGTGCAGAGACATTGCCTTGTGAGTTTGAAACTGCTCCCAGGCCATTGAGTTTGGAGACCACCAGGCAGCACACAGCCCAGCTCCACTTTCTCCAGAATGCACAGCACGGAGGGACCCCTGAGGGGTCCTGGGCACAGTCCTGCCTTTGCTCCCATGAGCTGAGAAGACCCTGTTGTCCCTTGTGGCACAGGAGTAAGTTACCGGGGAGCATGGCGGGTCGTGGGTGTGCACGAGGTGCTGCTGCCCAGGAGAGAGGCTGGAGGGGCCGGGAGTTGAGAAGAGGGAGGAAGGGGCAAGGAGGGAAAGGAGGAAACAAGCAGGAAGGCGGCACGTCCTCTTGCATAAGTTTCTTTTTAATAAGCCCTCGAACAACATATCCATGTGTCAACTTACATCGAAATTCTCCTTCGGGTCCCCAAACCCACTGCAGTTATTTATTCCTGATTTCAGCCAGTGTGTCACTTTCAATGAACTCAAGACACAGCGTAATATTATATTCAACCTTGGCCGAAATGTGATGGAGAATAAGCCTGCCGAGGTGTGAAGAAGATTAAATGAAGAAACGGGACATAAACTTGGAGTCTAATAAGAAGGAAAGGTCCACCGGGGACTTGAAATGCTAATTACTCACGCAAGGGGCCTGCAGAGGGAGCAACCTGCCCCCCCCATCCTTCTGCATATTCAAATGATATACATAACAAAGAAGAGAGCATAAAAACACCCCAAATACAATCGCAGGGCTGGGGGCATCCCGAGGAGGTGCACAAGAGGAAGTTCCAACCAGGTTCAGCAATGACACGAGAGATTTTCCTTCTTTCTTCCCAGCTGGCCTGGCCCACATGGGGACACAATTCCCAAGGAGTCTGGGGCCAGCCTCACAGAATTGCTTTCTTTATGCCAACAGCTCCCCCCTTTTCCCCAAAGTTACCCCAAGAAGTGAGTTTGGACAGGATTTTTGGATGTCTTCTCTCAGCTGATGAGAAGCAGTCCTGCTCTGGTCGTCTGTCTTACTGTCATAGAGCAGAGTGTCCAGCTGACGTTATAACCTCCGTCCCCCAGCCTGGCAGCAGAAACTCAATCAAGTCGCTGCAGTGCTGTGGTGACAAGGGCCTTCCCTCTGCAGCCAAACCCTCCTCCCAACTGCCTTCACCTACTCCTGGGAACCCCTGAGACCTCCCTGGCACAGGAGGATGTTCTCATCCGGGGGGTCCCCTGCAGTTGTCGGTGTGGGAACCCTGACCCCTGGCCAGCGTCCAGCCCCAGGGTGCTCCGTGCTCCGAGGTCCCTGCACTGTGTGTGTTCAGTCTCACACTACCAACTCATGGGACAGGTGCTCCAGGTGGGGAGAATGTGGGGACCCGGTGGCTCTCAGGAGCACTCCATAGCACCATTCCTGTCCCTGCACCCCAGGCCTCAAGGAAACAGCAGCCGCAGCAGGAGACGCAGAGCAGCCTGCAGACCAGTCAGAGCTGACGCCCTCACTTGCTCTGCGCACACATCGGATTATGGACAAGAGGGTTACGGGGGACAAACTAGGATGGGGGGTCTTCTCTTCCCCAGAGGTGGGCTGGTCACGAGGTCACAGCACAGGGGCCCTCACGGCACAGCCACCCACAGGCCCCAGTGGAGTAACAAGACCCAGCCATGTGGACGTCCGCTCCTGACAGATTTGCCCGGTGAGACATTTGCTGTGCTCTTGCCCTTAACGAGGAGCCTTTGGACTGTGTGAACTGCTGGGCCGGCAGGAAGATCCACCCCTGCTTCCCACATATACCCTTCTGTGCATTTCAGCAGCTTACCTGGGCACACAGCACACTTCCACTTTAACCGCTCCTGCACAGCCCGACTGAGCAGGGAGGCGGGAAGCAGAGAAGGCTCAGCTGCTACAGGAGGGTCGTGGCAAAGAACCACCAGAGGCCCACATGAGAAACTAGCATGGGATGGCGTCCCGGAAGGTCTTTCTAGAAGCGTCTGATACAGTAAGAAAACCAGGGGTGCCTTTCTGGGTAGCACCACATCAAGTCACATGGGAACATAGCAGTTAGGAAGTGCCAGTCCCAGGCAGCTTTCCTGACCTCCTTCAGCACCGTCCTGTCTCCTGGGGAACTTGGGAGCACAAATGAGGAACAGAGGAAGCTGCGACAAGCTGCCCGCAGAAGGACACAGACTTCCCCTGGACAGACCGCAGAGCCCGCGGTGCAGGCCGCCGGGGCGCCACGATCCGCAAGCCCAGCAGATGTCTGGGGGCAGTGAAAGAACGTGATTACTCCCATCAGTTTTCCCTTTACAGGGAGTCCTTCAGAAGCAGTTTTCCCAAAAAAAGCAGCAGAGCTTTTCAATAAAAATGCTTCCTTACAGTTCTCACGCAAGCCGGGGCAGGGAGGCGGGCCCTCGGGAAACAGCAGAGACTGTGCCCCCGGCTGGCAGCACCCCTCGACCCGCTAAGTGGTGCTTTGGGGCTTCCATTTGACCCTGCTTGGTTTCACTTTCATCTTCCTTAAAAGGGAATAACAACTTTTTTTTTTTTTTTTTTGAGAAGCTCAGATGGAAATAATAATGCCTCTGAGAGCTGAGAACACCATGACTGCTATAGAAACATGCCATTTTTATCATTAATGTCTTTGGGGTTTGATGCATTAATGGTGGGTGTGACTTAACCCAGAATTACCCTGGAGCTGAGAGCAAAGTTTCCTAGACCGGTTCTCTCTGGAGAGATCATAATTCTCTTGTAAAGTCAACGCCTCTTCTGATGCTGCTTCACTCCCTGCCTGCATCCATTTGAATTCTTCCTCTTTCAAACCCCCCAATTTGAGGCAGTTGAGCCCTTATTCCACTTTCTCCTGCTCCCAACCATTCAGTCCTGCTTGCTGCACTCACTGCTCCCTTCAGGAAAGGCCGAGTGCACACGAACCATCCACAGGCCGTGTGTTGGACACAGCCCTCCGCGGGGGTGGCTCAGAGTCTTGGGGGGGACACAGCCCCATAGATGCGGGTTACCAGGCTGGGAAATACCTCGGAGAAGGGCCAGGCACCAGCTCCAGGAACTTGAAGGAGGGCACAATCGATTATACGAGCAAATTTAATTAGTATCTTTTTCTTTCTCTTCCTTGAATACTTCAAGTTTGCACGTATTTTTGGGATGACCAGGATGGATGCGTTTGTTGAAAATAAATTGGAAAGGAGAGAGTCACACTTGAAACAAATCAGTTTACAAGGAAAATCGTATTCCAAGCCTAAGGTAGTCATTACCAATTTAAACAGCGGGTGATCCCAGGACACTTAACTTATCCTAGCTTATCAAGAGGCACGAGGGGAGCAAAGGCAGAAATTCCAATTCAACTCGACTTTAAAAGCTTTAAACTCGAGGCAGAAATTCCAATTCAACTCGACTTTAAAATCATCATCAACAAATGGTGATCTCTAAACAGTTGAGACCAAGGGATTTTTGTGAGAATTTATACACAAACGTTTTTATTTTATTTAAGAGTCGTGTAAGTTGAATAAAAACAAAGCAGGAGGGATCACGCTACCAGACCTGAGACTGTACTATAAATCAATAGTGAAAAGTTAAATTTTTTAAAAAATTTCTAAACTTCACCATCTTTTATATTGTGTGGATAACGGAATATGGCTCATTTCCACTATGTGAAAACATTTTTGATGACATTTTGGAATAAGTCAATCTTTTATTGTTTCTAGAACCCACATATTTCTTGGGGAATTTTACATACTTCGCCAAAAAATAATTTAGGATAAATGACTTTAAAATACCATTGTATTTTATTTGGCTCAGAATATATACCTGCTTGAAATTGAGCATTCTTTTTCTATCACGTTTTCCCTTTTGTAAAGGGAAAATCAGACCCATTTGAAAAATCACTTCCTTTTCAAGGACTGACGGCATCATTTCCCCATTTTCTTTTCTTTCTTTTCTCTTTTGTGAAAATTCTTTTTGATGACTGACCCACTTGGAAGATGTCCTCTATTCTTACTCTGTGTCTAACTAGTGCCATGAGCCAGTTAGCTCTCTTAAAATCACTAGTAAAGAAAGCTTTAAGTCGCCTATTTAGGAACGCTTTTCTGGCATGCCAAATGATGTTCCTAAAATAATGACTTTTGGTCCAGGCCTTCCCGGTCATGATTGGGTTTCTGTAGGCTTTGTAAGAGAAAAATTTAAAACAAATTGGAATTCATTCTCTTGACAAATTTGTTGGTGAGTGTATTATCCTATGTGAAAATAGACAAACATCTTTTGTGGAATTAAATACTATTTCACTGTATTTAGAATTCCAAGAGCAGTGTTAAATTGATGAGAGAGATTGAACTGATCCCTAGGTATCAAATCTGGTTTTCCTATGGAGTTTTTTAGTGGACATTACATTTTCATTTAACTTGTCTGTGCCTAACAAGTTTTGGGGGATGGAGAAGCTACTACTACCCATCTAAAACATGTTATGTTGACATAATGGTATGAGAGGCAGTCTTCAAGATAGCGCAACATAGTGTCACTAATTTCTTTTCTCATACGTATATGTATGCTGCTGTTCACATCAACAGGTATAGTGTGGTTTCCCTGTCCTTGAATCTGAGCTGGGAATAATGACTTGCTTTTCCAGTAGAATGCAGCAGAAGTGATCTTGTGGAAACTAAAAGGCCAGGTCAGAAGAAGGGTGGTAGCTTTCGCCATGGCTCCTGAGACCCAGTACTTTCCCCTTCCATCACTTGTCTTACTTGTCATTATTTATTACTTAAAATAAAGTCCTTAGTGTTCATCTTTCCTGACAGACACAGGCAGGGCCTATGACACTACAGATTTTGGCCCACAGTAGGCACATTATGAATCTCTGGCGAATGCACATCCTCTCATTTCCTCATGTCTCATTGTCATGTTTAGTGAAGCAGGACTGCTGATTAAGCAAAAATTAAATTAATGATAGACTCCAGCTTCACTGAAGGTAGGGACAAGGTCTGACTGCCATATCCCAGTCTTTAGCACACTGTAGTCATTTAATAAATGTTTGTTGAATAAATAGATTCATATATCTTATCTAGCTACATATTTGCTGACTTAATTTTGTAAATTGAATACAGTATACTTCTGATAAAATTTTGCTTCACTAATTCAACAAACCTGATAACTTACTAGACGCTGAAGAGACGGAGGTGTAAGATATAGTTCCTGTCCACATGGAAGTCACAGTTTAAAAAGGAGGTACAAATAAACAAATTAAAATAATACGCTTGCAAAATTCAAAACAATGATTATGTAATTTCTTTCTTTCTTTCTTTCTTTCTTTCTTTCTTTCTTTCTTTCTTTCTTTCTTTCTTTCTTTCTTTCTTTCTCTTTCTTTCTCTTTTTCCTCTTTCTTCTGTTTCTTTCTCCCTTCCTTCCCTTCCTTTCCTTTCCTTTCTTTCCTTTGTACATCTGAAGCATTTTCAACCAGGAAGTGTTAAAATGTAGAAATTACATATGGAGAACACTCTCCTAAGTATCACAAGAAAAAGCAAGCGTCATGCGTACTCAATGCTAATTTCAAACTTACAGATTAACAAAACGTGCTCACATGAGAGAAAATAACAATGAAATCCAAGAAGTAGGGGATGGCTTGGTGGGTTCCTGCCCAGCAGGAACAATGTGCAGGTGTGTGGCACACTTTCTGGGTGAAGGACACAACTGCAACTTAGACTTTACCCTGCAGATCCACACGATACAACCTAATTATATGTTCCCTCACATTAATTGGAAATTTATTTATTTTTTTTATTAAGTCAAATACATATAGATCACGAATACATTCATGCATATGTGGGGTACAATGTGTTGATTTTTTTTTTATACAATCTGACGTGGTTAGATCAAACCAATCAACATAACTTTACTCATTTACTTGATTATTGTACCAAAACATCTATGTTCTACACTTGAAAAATTTGACTTGTACCCTTGTCATGTGCTCCATAGGTATGGTCCCGCCTTTTACCCTTTCTCTGTCAAACCTCCTCCTCCCTTCCCACTCCATTTCTCTCCTTCATCCTGGGCTATAGTTATGTTCTATCTTTCATAAGAAAGTGTGAGTAACTATAAGTAGGTTTCATAGAAGTACTGAGTACATTGGATACTTTTTCCTCCATTCTTGAGGAATTTTACTCAGGAGAATATGTTCCAGATCCCTCCATATAAACATAAAAGAGGTAAAGGCTTCATCCTTTTTTAAAGGCTGCATAGTATTCCATGGTATACATAGACCACAATTTATTAATCCATTCATGGGTTGATGAGCACTTGGGTTTCTTCCATGACTTGGCTATTATGAATTGAGCCACAATGAATAATCTGGTGCAAATATATTTTTTGCAAAGTAATTTTTGGTCTTTTGGATATACTCCTACTAGAGGAATTGCAGGATCCAACGGCAGGTCAATTTTTAGATACCTGAGTGTTCTCCAAACTTCTTTCCAAAAGGAACGTACTAGCTTGCATTCCCTCCAGCAGTGCAGAAGTGCTCCCTTTTCTCCACATCCATGCCAAAATCTATAGTTTTGGGATTTTGTTATGTGGGCTACTTTTACTGGAGTTAGGTGGTATCTCAAAGTGGTTTTGATTTGCATTTCTTTGATGATTAAAGAAGACAAGCATTTTTTCATGTGTCTGTATACCATGCACCTTTCTTCTTCGGAGAAGCTTCTGTTCAGGTCTCTTGCCCATAGTGAAATGGGATCACTTGTTCTTTTCTTACTAATAAGTTTGAGTTCTCTGTGGATTCTGGTTATGAGACCTTTGTCAGAAACGTAACCTGCAAATATCCGATATATCCCATTCTGAGGGCTGTCTGCTTGCTTTACTTACTGTGTTCTTGGCAGTGCAAGCTTTTTAGTTTGATCAGATCCCAGTATTGTGTTTTTGGTATTGTTTCAGTTGCCCTGGGGTTATTCCTCATAAAGTTTTCTCCCATACCAATTTCTTCAAGTATTTCTCCTACACTCTTTCCAAGAATTTTTATGGTTTCATGTCTTAGGTTTAAGTCTTCTATCCAGTGAGAGTCAATTTTTGTTAGAGGTGAAAGGTGTGGGTCCAGTTTCAGTTTTCTACAAGTTGCCAGCCAATTCTCCCAACAAGAAAAGAAAATTACAGGAAATTTAAATAAATAAATAAGACCCATATCCAGTAAGTAGTCATTCCCTATTTCCCCCCAACTTCCCATCCCTGGCAACCTTATCTTCATTCTGTCTCTACCTATCTATCTATTATAAATATTTATTGTAAATGAGATCATAAAATATGCAACCTTTCGTGTCTGGCTTCTTGCACTGAACAACACTTTTTGGATTCCTCCATATGATGACATGTGTCAGTGCTTCCTTCCTTTTTATGCTGAATAGTATTCTGTGGACTGCATTTTGTTTATCCATTCGTCTGTTGCTGAAAATTTGGCTGTTTCCACTTTTGAATTGCTGTGATCCCCACCTTTTAAGGTTTTACCTTCCCCCCACACACTCTAGACTTTCTCCTTTTCTTTTTTATTATATATCCTTTCCTTCTCAGGTTTCTTGAGGGCTAAGAACAGTAGCAGGATTGTGGGTCAGAAGATAAAAAGGGAGAGGAGTTTTGAAAAGAAAAACAAAGACAGAAGGGATGGTGTCAAAGAGCAATAGGAGGAACACCCAGGCAGAGCAGACTGAGGAGAGGGCATGTCTGTTAGTGGTCGTCCTGTCAGACAGTGCAACGGAAGTTTCCTCTAGGAGATTGAGAAGCTGCTGGAAAGCTCACTCACTTGACTCTTCCACTGCCCTCAGCAGAACATTATCTAACAGTCTGGTGTTTTTAAACAGGCACTGGGATTTCCCCCCATAGGTTTCTCTAAATGTTATTACTCTAGATATTTTCATAAAAGAATATGAATAAAAGTTTAAATTTAAAAAAGTAGAAAATTCCAAATAGAACATCCTAGCCAACCATCTAATCCTGAGCAGAGACCACCCATGATTGAGTTTGCTAGAATACTATCCCCAGCAGTAAGAATAACACTCCCAGTGACCCAAGATAAATATTCTAATACTATTAGATACCTCAGTTTTAGACTCTTTGATTGTCTCTTTAAAAGTATCGAAGAGAAAAATGATATCATGGTGATGAACCTATTTGCTTCAGCCATCCCAGGATCACACCACTTATAAAGCCTCCTATTTATTTAATGTATTTGTGTAGATTTCAGTGTTATAAGCAAATTTGCTATCAGACTTTGGACCTGTGGATTAAGTAGTATAGTAGTAATCATAGAAATATGATTAGAGTGGTAAAGTTCACACATTTCTGGGTCTCTCAAATCTTTTCCAGATGCCTTTCTAAACAATTGTTAGTGTATTTTTTAAACCTGAATTTTAAGAAGTACATTTCTTCTTAAAAATACAATTCCTATTGGTAAATGGTGATATTGTGATACAAGAAATGCTTCTTCTTAGGAACATTTAGCAAGTTCTCACTTTTACACTTAGCCCAGAAATGTCAATCACTTTAACATTGTATAATTATACAATGAAAATTGTACTTATGCCATACTGGGTAGTAGGTAGCACTTGTTCTAGTTATCTGTCGCTTCATAATGAACCATTCTGAAACTTAATACGTTATTATTTTGTTTGTTGCTTAATATTTAGTGTTATTATTTTATTACTTAATGATCTAAAATAACATCATTTCTCATGGGTTTGTGGATTGGGTTCAGCAGTAGTTCTTGCTTTGCGGTCTTTCTTGCATTCACAGGTGGTTGGCTGCAGCTGAAGTCCTCTGAAGCCTCAGTTAGGCTAGAGGGCCCACATGGCTGATCACATGGCCGACAGCTCCTGTTGGCTGTTGCCTGGACGCCTTTCTTGCCTCTCTACATTACTTGGAGAGCCCTTACAGTACTTCCTTGGTTGCCTTCTTGAGGCAACCTGCCATCTGGCTCTGGAGACGTTGTTCTCACAGGCATCCTTGCCACACAGGGAAGCCAGAGATATGTGGTCCTCTGATGAAGCCATTCTCACACTGTTTATCTGACACATCAGACAGATACAACTCAAATGGGTAGTGTACGTCAGGCCACAGTGTGGACCACATGGAGTCCTCAAGCTCCAGCCTTCACCTTCCTCCTTATTGCTCTCTCAGGCAGCATACTGGGATGGAGAAGAAAGAAAATGATGTTATCAGGGGATAAGATTAAAACTTACCTTGTTTATAAACAAGGAATTAGATCATTTGCAAACTGTAGTACTTTATTATTCATGAGAAATCACTTCACAGCTAATTACTAACACTGTGCCAAGGATTTGAGATTGTGACAATTGATTTGAAGATTGTCTCTCACAGAACCTGAATACAGGATAATGTACTTAATCTGCAAAGATGTATTAAACCAATCAAAGGTTTGTTAAACCAGGACTGTGCCAGGTACTAGGGACACGTGGTTGAGTATATGTACAAACGTCCTGGAATTTCAGATAATTTTGCGTGGATGTTTCATAGAGTATACAAAGGGTGTAGTAAAAAAGAGGCTTCTGGGACACATAGAGGACAGATGATGAAGGGTCTTTTGTATATGGATGAAAATGTTTGGACTTTATCTTCAGGGTTGTTGAAAAGCTTTTAAGGTTAGTTATCTGCAGAGTTTTGACATTTTAGGCCCTTTGTCTCTTGCTGATCACTAGCTAATACCAGCCTTACTGATCATCAATTGATTCAACATCTTCATTTAAAAACATAAGGCAGAGGGGAGGAACAAGATGTCCGACTGGAAGCAGCTTCCATAAGAGGCTCCTACCCAAAGGGAAAGATAGCATCCAGAAAATGCCCAACTAAGCGGGAGACTGGGAGCCCAGCTGAGAGAGAAGTGATAACGGCTGGTCACCTCTTCTGAGGCAAGCTGCGACTACAAGAAAAAAAAGCTTCAGGTTGTCTACAGATGAGCGGTGAACTGTGAACCTCTTGTCTCACCCCATAGGAGAGTGCTGTGGGAAGTGGGGACTGCTTCCCCTGAGAGACCCTGCTATGTCTCTGAATGCTCTCTTGCTAGGCAGAAAAATTGAACTAAAGTTTTCCCTGCCATTCTGAACTTCCAGTGTGCCCTTCTCCTCTATACCTGATGAACCAGAAGCCTATCCCCTGCTGAGACTGTGAAAGGAGGTTCTCGAGCAGTGTCCCTCCTCCTTGTCAGCCGGACCAAGCACCTCGCCCCACAAGAGACTCCAGGGACTGCACCATACATCCCTCCCCAACCACCTACACGGTCAGTGACTCACCAAGCATCCGCGACCGCCCCAGTGGGCTGGGCCGTCTGGGCGGACCGCGGCCAGAGTCTCTGCCGAGTGCACTGGCGACCTGCAAGCGGGCCTGGCAGCCCAGGCAGGCAGGTCCACCCACTGCTAGAATCTCTACAGAGCGCCGCAACCCCTCAGCAGGCTGGGCATCCCGGGCAGGGGGCAATGCCCGCTGCCAGAGATTTCACTGAGTATGTGCAATCTCCACATGAGCCATGCCCCCTGGATACCCAAGCCCTTCCCGGCCAGCGCCACCCTTGCCAGGGGCTCTGGAAGCTACTCAACCCACGTCCTCTCTCCCCTCCCCCCATGCCCTCAACCAATTCAAAGACAAAATGACCAAAGATTTTGACACATTGAGTCTAGAAGTTGCAGCCCTCAAAGAGCTGAGAAATACAGTAGAATCCCTCAGTAACAGAATGGAACAAGCAGAAGAAAGAATTTCTGAAATTGAAGACAGAGCTTTCAAAAGCTCCCAAATGCTCAAAGAGGAAGAGAAATGGAAGGCAAAATGGATCATTCTCTCAGAGAGCCCTGGGATAACTTGAAGAAAATCAATATTCATCTTATAGGCATACCTGAAAGCGACGAACTGGCTTCACAACACACAGAGTCCCTTCTTCTTGACATTATGAAAGAGAACTTTCCAGATATGCCAAGAGAATCTGAAATTCAGATAGCGAACAGTTTCAGAACCCCAGAACGACTCAACTCAAATAAGACATCCCCCAGGCACATCATAGTTAACTTCACTAAAGTTAATTTGAAGGAGAAGATTCTGAAAGCACCCAGATGCAAGAAAAGTATAACTTACAAAGGGAATAACAATAGAATAACTGCAGATCTCTCTGATCAAAGCTTTCATGCTAGAAAAGGATGGTCATCAACTTTTAATCTCCTAAAACAAAATAACTTGCAACCCAGGTTCCTATATCCAGCCAAACTGAATTTCATTTACGATGGAGAAATTAAATATTTTAATGACATCCATATGTTGAAGAAATTTGCTATAACTAAACCAGCTCTCCAGGATATTCTCAGACCTATCCTCAATAATGACCAGCGTAATCCTCCACTACAAAAGTAAACTCACTCAGAAACTTTCATTCAAATTCCAACTTCACAATGGTGAAAGGATCAAAAATGCCCACTGGACGTTGGAAAGGCTTATCATTATTCTCAATTAATGTGAATGGTTTAAATTGTCCTCTAAAGAGGCACAGGTTGGCTGACTGGATACAAAAACTCAGGCCAGATATCTGCTGCATGCAAGAATCACATCGTACCTTAAAAGATAAATATAGACTCAAGGTGAAGGGATGGTCCTCTATATTCCAGGCAAATGGAAAGCAGAAAAAAAGCAGGTATTGCAATCTTATTCGCAGGTACAATAGGCTTTAAACCAACCAAAGTAAGTAAAGATAAGGATGGACACTTCATATTTGTTAAAGGTAATACTCAAAATGATGACATTTCAATTATTAATATTTATGCACCCAACCAGAATGCACCTTAATTTATAAGAGAAACTCTAACAGACACGAGCAACTTAATTTCCTCCAGCTTTGTAGTAGTCAGAGATTTTAACACTCCTTTAGCAGTATTGGACAAATCCTCCCAAAAGAAGCTAAGCAAAGAAATTTTAGATTTAAATGTAACCATTCAACATTTGGATTTAACAGATACCTACAGAACATTTCATCCTAACTAAACTGAATACACGTTCTTCTCATCAGCCCACGGAACATACTCCAAAATCGAACACATCTCAGGTCACAAGTCTAACCTCAGCAAATTTCAAAAAATAGAAATTATTCCTTTCATTTTCTCAGACCATCATGGAATAAAAGTTGAACTCAATAACAAGAATCTGCATACTCAAACAAAAACTTCTAAGCTAAACAACCTCGTGCTGAAGGACAGATGAGTCATTGACGAGATTAAGAAGGAAACTTGCAAATTTTTGGAACAAAATGACAAGACATGAATTATCAGAACTTCTGGGATACTGCAAAGGCAGTCCTTAGAGGGAAAATTATAGCACTACAAGCGTTCCTCCAGAGAACGGAAAGAGAAGAAGTTAACAACTTAATGGGACACCTTAAACAACTGGAAAAGGAAGAACATTCCAATCCCAAACCCTGAAGAAGAAAAGAAATAACCAAAATTAGAGCAGAATTAAATAAAATTGAAAATAAAAGAATTATACATACAACAAATTAAATTAAAAAGTTGGTTTCATGAAAAGATCAATAAAATAGATAAACCTTTGGCTAACCTAGCCAGGAGAAAAAGAGTAAAATCTCTAATCTTATCAATTAGAAATGGTAAAGACGAAACAACAACAGACCCACTCAGAAATTCAAAAAATCCTTAATGAATATTACAAGAAACTTTACTCTCAGAAATATGAAAATCTGAAAGAAATTGACTAATATTTGGGAAGCACGCCATCTTCCAAGACTTAGCCAGAAGGAAATGGAAATGTTGAACAGGCCTATATCAAGTTCTGAAATAGCATCAACTATACACAACCTCTCTAAAAGAAAAGCCGTGGACCAGATGGCTTCATGTCAGAATTCTACCAAACCTTTAAAGAAGAACTAGTTTCTGTATTACTCAACCTTTTCCAAAATATAGAAAAAGAAGAAATACTACCCAACACATTCTATGAAGCAAATATCAGCTTGATCCCCAAACCAGGGAAAGACCCAACAAAAAAAGAAAATTATACACCAATATCACTAATGAATATTGATGCAAAAATATTCAATAAGATCTTAGCAAACAGAATCCAGCAACACATCAAAAAAATTATACACCATGACCAAGTGGGCTTTATCCCAGGATCTCAAGGCTGATTCAATATACGTTAAATCTATAAATGTACTCTAGCACATAAACAAATCAAAAAATAAGGACCATATGTTTCTTTCAATTGATGCAAAAAAAGCTTTTGATAATATGCAGCATCCCTTCATGATCAGAACACTTAAGAAAATTGGTATTGAAGAGACATTTCTTAAATTGATAGAAGCCATATACAGCAAACCCACAGCCAATAACATATTGAATGGAGTTCAATTGATATCATTCCCACTTAGATCAGGAACCAGGCAAGGTTGCCCATTGTCTCCATTGCTCTTTAACATTGTAATGGAAGTTTTAGCCATTACAGTTAGGGAAGAAAAGGCAATTAAGGGTATCCACATAGGGTTAGAAAAGATTAAACTTTCACCTTTTGCAGATGATATGATTTTATATCTGGAAAATACCAGGGATTCTACTATAAAACTTTTAGAAGTGATCAAGGAACCCAGCAGTATCTCAGGCTACAAAATCAACACTCATAAGTCTGTAGCCTTTATATACACCAACAATAACCAAGCCAAAAAAACAGTGAAAGACTCTATTCCTTTCACAGTAGTGCCAAAGAAGAAGTATTTGGGAGTCTACCTAACAAAGGATGTGGAAGATTTCTATGAAGAGAACCATGAAACTCTAAGAAAAGGAATAGCTGAACATGTCAACAAATGGAAAAACACACAATGCTCATGGTTGGGAATAATCAACATTGTTAAAATGTACATACTACCCAAAGCAATATACAATTTTAATGTAATTCCTATTAATGCTCCATGGTCATATTTTAAAGATCTTGAAAAAAATAATACATCATTTTATATGGAATCAGAAGAAACCCTGAATAGCTAAGACATTTCTTTGAAATAAAAACAAAGTAGGAGGAATCATACTACCAGACCTAAGACTGTAAATTAAATCAATCGTGATCAAAACAGCATGGTACTGGCACAAAAACAGAGAGGTAGATGTTTGGAACAGAAATAGAGAACCAAGAGATGAACCCAGCTTCTTACCGCTATTTGACAAGCCAATTAAAAACATTCAGTGGGGAAAGACTTCCTATTTAACAAATGGTGCTGGGAGAACTGGCTGGCGACTTGTAGAAGACTGAAACTGGACCCACACCTTTCACCACTAATGAAGATAGACTCACACTGGATTAAAGATTTAAACTTAAGACATGAAAGTATAAAAATACTAGAAGAATGTGTAGGGAAAACTCTTGAAAGAATTGGCCTGGGCGAATACTTTATGAGGAGGACCACCCCAGGCAATTGAAGCAGTATCAAAAATATACTACTGGGACCTGATCAAACTAAAAAACTTCTGCACAGCCAAGAACATAGTAAGTATATCAAGTAGTTAGCCTTCAGAATGAGAGAAAATATTTGCAAGTTATGCCTCTGACAAAGGTTTAATAACCAGAATCCACAGAGAACTCACACGTATTAGCAAGAAAAGAACAAGTGATCCCATCTCAGGATGGGCAAAGGATTTGAAGAGAAACTTCTCTAAAGAAGACAGGCACATGGCCTTCAGACACATGAAAACGTGCTCACTATCCTTAATCATCAGAGAAATGCAAATCAAAACTACCTTGAGAGATCATCTAACTCCAGTAAGATTAGCCCACATAACAAAATCCCAAAACCAGAGATGTTGGCGTGGATGTGGAGAAAAGGGAACAGTTCTACATTGCTGGTGGGAATGCAAACTCATATGTTCTTTTTGGAAAAATGTTTGGAGAATACTCAGAGATCTAAAAATAGACCTGCCATTTGATCCTATAATTCGTTTACTTGGTATATACCCAGAAGACCACAAATCACATTATAACAAAGATCTGTACCAGAATGTTTATTGCAGCCCAATTCATAATTGCTAAGTCATGGAAGAAGCCCAAGTGCCCATCGACCTGTGAATGGATTAATAAATTGTGGTACATGTATACCATGGAATATTATGCAGCCTTAAAGAAAGATGGAGACTTTACCTCTTTCATGTTTACATGGATGGAGCTGGAACACATTCTTCTTAGTAAAGTTTCTCAAGAATGGAAGAAAAAGTATC
>CAUYRH010144734.1:0-12002 GCA_963574655.1 Perodicticus potto
TTATTTATTTTATTTTATTTTTGAGACAGAGCCTCAAGCTGTCACCCTGGATAGAGTGCCGTGGCATCACAGCTCACAGCAACCTCCAATTCCTGGGTTCAAGCGAGTCTCCTGCCTCTGCCTCCCAAGTAGCTGGGACTACTGGTGCCCACACAATGCTGGGCCATTTTTCGGTTGCAGCCGTCATTGTTGTTTGGCGGCCCGGGCTGGATTCGAACCTACCAGCTCAGGTGTACGTGGCTGGTGCCTTAGCCCGTTAAGCCACAGGCACTGAGTCATAAAACAATTATTTTTTAAAAATTAGACATTTTATGTAATGCTAAACACCAGAACTAGACTCATGGGACCGCGTAAAAGTTACAGACAAGCATTTTAGCCTAATAAGGAAGAACTAATAGAAAGAATATTCCAAAATGAAGAAGAGAGTTCCTGAGCACAGAAGGTATGCACATAAAGATCACTGTTATGATTATCTTACCGAAAGAAAAGAAAGAGGATAGAAAGATAAGAAAGAGGAGCTATGAGGGTCACCCATATTTAAGAAATGCTGTCTTCTTTCAGTTTATCATTATTTACCTTTACCTCACAAAACAAAACAAAAAAGCAGATGAACCAATAAAAAGTATTGGTTCATGCTCTGAAGTTGAGTGTTAGGAAGAATAGTACTTTTTTTCCTTTGAGACAGGGTCTCATTCTGTCACCATGCAGGAAGTACCATGGCACAATCATTGCTGCTCACCACATCCCCAAACTCATGGGCTCAAGTAAGCCTCCTTTCTCAGCCTCCCCAGTAGCTAAGACTATAGGCACACACCACTAGTTAATTTTCCAAATTTTCTTTTCTTTTCTTTTTTTTTTTTTTGAGACAGAGTCTTACTTTATTGCCCCCTGTAGAGTACTGTAACATCATAGCTCACAGCAACCTCAAACTCTTGGGTTCAAGCGATTCTCTTGCCTCAGCCTCCCAAGTAGCTGAGACTAAAGGCACCTGCTATAATGCCTGGCTATTTTTAGAGAAGGGGTCTTGCTCTTGTTCAGGCCGGTCTCAAACCCATGAGTTCAGGCAATCTACCTGCCTCAGCCTCCCAGGGTGCTAGGATTACAGGCATGAGCCATAGCGCCAGGCCTTAAATTTTTTCATATAGAAGGAATCTGGCTCTGTTGCCCAGGTTGGTCTCAAACTCCAGGCCTCACGTGATCCTACCACCTCAGCCTCTCAAAGTGCTGAGTTTACAGGGATCCCCACCATGCCTTCCCAAAAAGCACATTTTTGTAACTACAGAAAAAATTTTAAGAAGAAAAAAGTGAACTTTTCCTGATTGCAATCTAACAACTTTAAGTGGCATGGACTAATGATGAATGATATCCCTCCTCCATTTTTAATGGCAGAAGCAAGGAGGAAAGAATATAAAAAGGATAACTCTACCCAATTTGGTACTATTTACTATGATGAGTACCTTGCTTAACTCAGATGGTGCTTTGAAACTCTTTGTCCTTTGACTAAACTACTGATCTGTAGATCCACAAGTTAACAAACAGTCCAAAAGGATTATTAATAACACTATTCCCATCAACAACCACATCCATCCCCCCAAAGGAGTATCTATCTTTATTTACATGCAGTTTTTTCTTTAGAGACAAGGGTCTTACTCTGTCGCCCAGGGTGGAATGCAAAGTTGCAATCATACCTCACTACAGCCTAGAACTCCTGGATTCAAGCAATTTTCCTGCCTCAGCTTCCCAAGCAGGTGGGTGGGACTGTGGCATGCAATACCACATCCAGCTAATTTTTTTTAATTATTATTAAATCATAGCTGTGTACATTAATGCAATCATGGGGTACAATGTGCTGGTTTTATATACAATTTGAAATATTTTCATCAACATAGCCTTCACCCCATTTTCTTAGTTATTGTGTTAAGACATTTATATTCTACACTTAGTAAATTTAACATGTACCCTTGTAAAATGCACTGTAGGTATGGTTCCACCAATTATCCTCCCTCCACCCACCCTTCTTCCTCCGCTCCCCTCCCTCTCCGGTTATAATTCACCCAGCTAATTTTTTTTTTTTTTTTTTGTGGAGACAGAGTCTTACTTTATTGTCCTCGGTAGAGTGCTGTGCCATCACAGCTCACAGCAACTTCCAACTCCGAGGCTTAGGCAATTCTCTTGCCTCAGCCTTCTGAGTAGCTGGGACTACCGGTGCCTGCCACAATGCCCGGCTATCCTTTATGTTGCAGTTTGGCTGGTGCTGGGTTTGAACCCACCACCCTCTGTATATGGGGCCAGCACCCTACCCACTAGGCCACAGGTGCTGCCCTACCCAGTTAATTTTTAAAAATCTTTTTGGAGAGGCAGGGTCTCACTATGTTGGCCCAGGTCTCAAACTCCTGGCCTCAAGTGATATTCTGGTCTCTACCCCCCAAAGTGTTAGAATTATAGGAATGGGCCACCATGCCCAACAGCAGCATCTATCTTTTGACCAGGGGTAAGAGATTAGATGAGATGAGCAACCGGTGCCTCTACTTGCTTTTTAGTCCATATCACCACCACAGGCCTCTGATTCAAAAGCCTGTATGTTTTAATTATTTGATTCAGTTGGTTTAGACAAGTGGAGAGGATGGGAGAAGAATAAGCTCTTTCTATAGTTAAAAGAGTTCTATTTTCTCCTAGCTCTGATACCAATTCTGTGGCTTAATATTGATATAATGTCCAAGGAAAACCAAGCATATAATGTCTTGAACCCATTATGAATGCAAGTGACAGTGATCCCTTTGGGATCTAATGTCAGAAATAATGCATAGGCATGGAATGCAGACTGGGGCCAGACCTGGAACATGCAGCAGGCAGAAATTTTTGTAAATATGTTATGTGGCTGGCGCATTTTCGCTCAAGAGTTGACTTATACACTAAGCTGCCACTAAACAGTCTCATTGGGTATAAAGTAAATTCATTTTTGATTGTAAAATTAAAAGCAAACAATAAAAGTTCCTATACTAGCATTCTTAAATGTCACTCAAAAGAAGTCCCAACATTATTAAAGACTATTTTTTCATTTACAGTAACTCCTTGATAGAAAAGCATTATCTATGAAAATTTCTCCTCCTACATATTTTTCCCATGTAGACAAATCTCTGTGGTCTTGATTCTTGGCCTTATTTTAAAAACAAGCACATTAGTTCCAGTAGGTTAAAAAGCTATTATAACTATGCCTCAAAATACAAGTGTTCAAATAAAATTAAAATGTATTTCTCACTAAAGTACGATCGACAGTCCATGTTCCCATTTGGCAGGAAACCATACAATCCCTTTGGGTACTCAAGGCAACCAACATGTGGCTTCCAAGTTCTAGGCATCAATAGTCTTTCTCAGGAAAGAGATAAAAATCAGTAAAAAACCCTGTGGGAGGCTTATAAACCAGGCCTAAAAGTGGCTCAAATCACTCCCATTCAGTGGACAACTAGCAATCTCCACCACAATGGAAAAAGGGAAAAATCAAAGCTCAGGATCAAATTTTGAAATCCTGAGATTACTAACACGGCATGATACTAATTGACCTAGAATACACTGTGAGCAACTTGTAACCAAAAAATGTCATGTTAGAAGAATACAACAGAAGGAGCAAGTGTTTTGGAGTTAGAGGTGAGGACAGGGGAGCGGAGGAGAAGAAAATAATTAGAAATTCAGTAAATTTAGAATATTATCATTGAAATTTAAGAAACTGTTTAAATGGCATAAATTGTAGAATACATGCAGAGAGAGAATGAATGGGAAAATAATAATTCAAAAATTAATCCTTAATGTAGGTAGCATGAGCTTCTAAGAAAAAAAATCTGAAAGAGCAGTTAAAATATATTCAGGATAGGTTGTGAGGATTCAACACACACTTAACAGGAATTCCAAAAGAAGAAACTAAAGGGAATGGCAGCAAAGCAACACTAAAGCAAAATGTGAGAATTCTCCAGAACTGAAGAAGTTTCAGAAGAGACAATATAACAATTTAAAAAGAGAACCAAAACCAGGCTGGGCACAGTGGCTCATGCCTGTAATCCTAGCACTCTGGGAGGCCAAGGTAGGTGGATTGCCCGAGCTCACAGGTTCAAGACCAGCCTGAGCGAGAGTAAGACGCCATCTCAAAAAATAGCTGGGCATTGTGGCAGGTGCCTATAGTCCCAGCTACTCAGGAGGCTGAGGCAAAAGAATCACTTGAGCCCAAGAGTTTGAGGTTGCTTGAGCTGTGACTTCACGGCACTCTTCTAAAGGGTGACAAAGTGAGACTCTGTCTCAAAAAAAAAAAAAAAAAAGAGAGAAAGACAGAACCAAAATCAATGAAAAACAAAGTATGAAAAGCATGGTGTTAATAATAATACCATTCCATGAACTAATATGACTCCCTCAACTCTTTGTACCTGAGGATTTTTATAAATTCAAAATAAAATGAAACACACAAAATAACCAGGTTGCACAAGAATGACAAATAGCAAATTCAGGATACTGGTTTACCTCTGAAGAGGACAGGAGAGAAACAGGATTGGGGAGGAGTATATAAGCAATGTAATTGTTATATTCATTTCTTTTTTAAAAAATGTTTTTAATATATTCATTTCTTTTATAAAAAAATCTGAAGTAAATATAGCAAAATATTAAAACTTGATAAAACTGAGTTATATACATGAATGTTCATTATATTATTCTCTATTTTCTCAGAATATTTGAAGTATTATATAAAAATCAAGTGTATATAAAAGAACAAAAGCAAACTATTTAAATGAAAAGTGAGGATGTGCAATCGCCAATTTGTGGAATCAACCCAAATGCCCATCAACGTATAAATGGATTAACAAACTATAGTATACGTATACCATGGAGTACTATTTAGCCATAAGAAAAGATGGAGATGGCTCGGTGCCTATAGTTCAGTGGTTAGGGTTCCCAGCCACATACACCGGGGCTGGCAGGTTCAAACCCAGCCTGGGCCTGTTAAACAGCAATGACAACTACAATAAGAACAAAAAAACAAAAACAGTTGCTGGGCATTATGGTGGGTACCTGTAGTCCCAGCTACTTGGGAGGCTGAGGCAAAAGAATCACTTAAGCCCAAGAGCTTGAGGTTGCTGGGAGCTGTGACGCCACAGCACTCTACCAAGGGTGACACAGTGAGACTTTTGTCTCAAAAAAAAAAAAAAAAAAGAAAAGAAAAGATGGAGACTTTACATCTTTTATGTTCACTTGGACAGAGCTGAAATATATTCTTCGTAAAATATTTCAAGAATGGAAAAAAAAAATCCAATGTATTCAATACTAACGTGAAACCAATATATAAAGAACTATACATCCACATAAAGGATAAAACACAAACATAGCCTAGCAAAGGGGGGAGAGAGAAGTGAGAGGGGGAGGAGGGAAGGAAGGTGATTGGTGGGATTTCACCTAATGTGCACAATGTAAGGGTGTTCAACATAGCTCCTGAGTGAAGGGCTCAACTACAACTTGAACTTTACCTTAGAGGTGAAAACAATGTAACCTAAAAATGTGTACCCTCATCTTAATTTGAAATAAAAAAAAAAAAGTGAGGATATGGAGAGACCTCAGGACCCTAGCAGAAATGAAAGAAAATGAATGGAAAAGTAGCAAGAGAAAAATACACGATCGAAATGTGGTTTAAAGAGGACTTGGTGTGGTACCATAATTTCTTCTGCCTTCAGTCTCTGTACCTCTGACTGAGCTTCCAACAGTGCTGTGCTGGGACAGAAATCCAGAAGTTTACAACCTCTGGGGTCTATAGGAGTAGCTATTCGGAGGGCCAGGGAAGAAAGTGCCATTTTCAGTAGAAAATAAGTAGTGGTTACCAATCATGATAACTTTGTACTTTGGATCTGGATTTGCTGCCCATTTCTTTATAGTAAGATAACAAATGCTTAAGAAATAATACCATGAAACAGATACAAAGAGTATTTTAAGAGTTGCAGCCTTGAGACACCATGTGAGCCAAGTGTGCCTTCCAGCTTCTAGAGCCAGAGGGGGCCCGGTGTGTCCAGCCCCCAGCTGCCAACCCGCTGCTTGTCATGACCATGCTGTCCTGCCTGCTAAAAGAACACCAGGCCAAGCAGAACGAATGCAAGGAGCTGCAGAAGAAGAGGAGGCATGAGGTTATTGCTGCAGCAACCTGCCTGACAGAAGCTTTGATGGATCACCTCAATGTGGGAGTGGCCCAGGTCTACATGAACCAGAGATAGCTAGACCATGAGGTGAAGACCCTACAAGTCCAGGCTGCCCAGTTTGTCAAGCAGACAGGCCAGTAGATTGGGATGGTAGAGAACTTCAACCAGGCACTCAAGGAGATCAGGGATGTGGAGAACTGGGCTCAGAGCATCGAGCTGGACACGTGCACCATTGCCACCGCACTGGAATACATCTACAAAGGGCAGCTGCAATCTGCCTCCTCCTAGTACCTATGCCCCCCATCCCTCCTACTTCACCCACAGGGTAGGAGAGAGACTAACAGGCCACGAATAAAACACAGCCTCTGTTTAAAAAAAAAAAAGAGAGAGAGAGATGCAGCCTCTTTGAAAAATGGATCCAAATCCTGAACTCCTATAGGATACTAGATATGTCTTTAATAAACTTATGACACAGCCAGGTGCAGTGGCTCATGGCTATAATCCTAGCACGCTGGAAGGCCAAGGCAGGATTTCTTGAGCTCAGAAGTCAGAGATCAAATTGAGCAAGAGCGAAACCCTGCCTCTATTAAAAATAAAAAAAATAAGCCAGGGTTTGTGGCCGGCTCCTGTAGTCTCAGAAACTGAGAAGGCTGAGGGAGGAGTAACACTTGAATCTAGGAGTTTGAGGTTGCTGTAAGCTAGGCAGACACAACAGCATGCAAGCCTGGGCAACAGAGTGAGACTTGTCAAATAAAATAGAATAACATAAAACATAATATAAGACAACATGAAATAACATAACATAAAATAAACTTATGACATTAAAATGTGTTTTTTTTTAAATTATATAATAGAAGAATCCTTAATCTATCCATATAGGCTTTGTAAAAAGAATGAATAGACAAAGAATAACTGCAGAAACAGGAAAGACAATAGTGATGAAACAGATTCTTAGGTAGACATGATTATCCTTAAACAAAGAAAAGACAGCTCTTCCTCTGAGATGTCAGTGAAAGAAATACGAATTATTTCAGACATAGATTAAATAGTTTATATAGCTACAGAAGTTAGGAATTAGGTAAATCACACTGATAGCTTTATTTCTTTCTGTAGGAGACACAGTCATCTGCCGAGCAGAAGGCAGGAGTAGAAAATGGAAGTAGCTTCAAAAATAAATGTTGATTTGGCTCATTTTTAGCTCTACTTTATAAAATGGAAAGTATAATTTGTAAATGTAGCTTGCACAAGGTAAAGTTGAGCCTTCTTTGAATTCACTCAAGGCAAAAGAATAAATCAATGTATCCTTACAAAAAAACTAGGACATTTGATGATTAACTTAAGACACAAAATTTTGTTCGAATTCATCTCAACAAATGAACTTTGGAGTGAGAAGACATCTAACATCTTCTTCTAAACAAACTAGAATGAAGATCCAAATTTCCCAAAGGAACTCTTTTTAAAACACGTACAACACACAACACAAAATAAAATATCTTGTTGCATTATGGTTTAGCAATTTAAAGGAATTCCCTGAATTTTAACCTAAACATGAAAAATACATAAGAAATTCATCCTTTTAATGGTTCACCACTCATGTCTATTCAATTCAAATGCCTAATATCAGAGGCATTATTATAGTAGAATTGAAAGTTTTCTGAGGTAAAGCTATGTACAAGCAGGTTGTGTTAATTACATTAAAATCTTGACAGTCATGTGAAGTTTGTGCTGTCCTCAAAGTTACTTAGTTTTCTGGAAATTATGTTTCCAAAGTGATTTTATTTTCCCTTTACAACTTGACACCATAAATCAGAAATACCACTAAGACTCACATACTAGGAAGATCCAGAAACCAAAATAGCCTTAGGCAAGTGAATTGAAAGAAGAAAGAATAAGCTAATCATTGTTATGACTCTAGAACAGTGGTTCTCAACCTTCCTAATGCCGCAGCCCTTTAATACAGTTCCTGTGGGTCAAGACCCACAGGTTGAGAACCGCTGCTCTAGAAGAATCCTTTACCTACTCGCTTTAACTTCACATTGCAAGAATACTTTTGGCTTAGGGCATGATGAAAAATAACTTGAAAGTTAATGTGAACCATCTGAAATGTGTGATAAAAATTATTGAGCTTCATTATCCTACTGTGAGATTCAGTTCTGATTAACTTATAAAATTATATTTCTTACTTTTCTGTCTCTGAATCCAGAACGTTTCTTCTTTTTCTCTTCTGGAGGTGGCTCAAGATCTGTAGTCTTTTTTTCATGGTTACAAACTTCCCCTTCATCTTTATTCTTCCCTTTATCACCAATTTCAGTCTTTAGATTGTTTACACATGGTGGAGATTCTGCATGGGCCCTGGATATGAAAAAAGAAATCTGGATTAATCATGAAGGTTCACCTTATAGTTACCAAATAAGCAAGCAGATCTGTTTAGCAGGAGCAACAGCAATGAAATTTGTCAAATTTTATACATGAAGAAGTAGAATAACCCTATCTCTGGATATATAATCAAAAGAACGGAAAGCAGGGTCTCAAAGATCAAATTTATTTTATAAATAAATAATGCACCCATATTCATCGCAGCATTAGTCACAATAGCTAAAACATGGAAGCAACTCCACTGTCCACTGGATAAATAAGATGTAATATATACCTATAATGGAATATTATTACACCTTTAAAAAAAAGGACATCCTATCACATGCTACATGGTTGAACCTTGAGGACAGTAAGCTAAGTGAAAAAAAGCCAGGCATAAAAACACAAATATTGGATGACTCTATTTATACGAGTTATGTAGAATAGTTAAATTCACAGAAACAGAAAGTAGAATGGTGGTTACCAGAAGGGAAGTAGAAACGAGGAAGTCGAGGAAGTTGTTTTTGAATGGGTACAGAGTTTTAGTTTTGCAAGATGAAAAAGTTCTGGCTATCTGTTTCACAATGGTGTAATTATACTTAATACTACTGAACTTTATTTTATTTTAGACTCTGTCGCCCTGGGTAGATTTGAGTGCCACGGCATTATAGCTTATAGCAACCTCAAACTCTTGGGCTCGAGCGATTCTCTTGCCTCACCCTCCCAAGTAGCTGGGACTACAGGCACCCACTACAATGCTCAGCTACTTTTAGAATGGGGTCTCCCTGTTGCTTAGGCTGGTCTCAAACTCCTGAGCTCATGCAAGCCACCTCTAAGAGTGCTAGAATTACAGGTGAGAGCCACCACACTCAGCTTCATGCAACTGAACTTTATAGTTAAAAATGGTTAATATGGTAAATTTTGTGTTACGTGTCTTTTGCCACAATAAGAAGTACCTAATTAAAAAATAGGGGCCCCAAAGAATAAAAAACAAGTATTTGAATAAAAACTTATACATCTCCCCCCCCAAAAAAAATCTACATGAAGACAACTAATCTGCTATACAATCCAGGTTCATTCAATTATCAACAGCAAGCAAAAACCAACTGTTTCACAGAAGCTCCTCTTGTTGATTAGAGATTAAAACTGCCTATCTGGTCTAAGACGATTTTTCCGACATCCTCAGCCAAGGTAATGTCTTTATTCCTTCAAACTCATACACCACTTAGTGTCTTAACTACAACATATAATTTATTGTTCTATATGGTTAAGTGTGTTTTTTTTTTCAAATGTACTTGTTCTTTAACTATTAGGTGGAATCAAATGACACTGTTTGTCATTAACAAGAGGCTGGACACTGTATTATTTTTCTTTTAAGCATCCAAGTGCCTAACCCAGTTCTTTACACCAAAAAAGTATACACTGTGTCGGCAATTAAGGAGCACACCAATAGAAGTCCTTGGCTAAGCAGGCAAGAAAGGGAACTGGAAAAAATTCTTAATGTACTCATTTTACATGGCCATTTAGAGAAGATTTAAATCAATAGTTTTTTGGGTTTTTTGTAGAGACAGAGTCTCATTCTATTGCCCTCAGTAGCGTGCCGTGGAGTCACAGCTCACAGCAACCTCCAGCTCTTGGGCATAGGCGATTCTCTTGCCTCAGCCTCCTGAGTAGCTGGGACTACAGGGGCTCGCCACAGCGCCCGGCTAATTTTTTTTGATGCAGTTCGGCCAGGGCCGGCGCCCTACTTGCTGAGCCACAGGCGCTGCCCTAAGTCAATAGTTTTAATTTTACTTATTTGCAAATATTTGAATTTATAAGCAAACACAAATCACTGATTTTTAAAACCTAAAGTCTAAAAAGAAACAAATTTTTAAGAAGCAACAAGATGCTGGGTGCAGTAATCCTAGCACTTTGGGAGCCCAAGGTTGGTGGATTGCCCTGAGCTCACACGTTCAAGATCAGCCTGAGCAAGAGCAAGACCCCATCCCTAAAAATAGTCAGAAATTGTGACAGGCACCTGTAGTTCCAGCTACTTGGGAGGCTGAGGGAAGAGAATCACTTGAACCCAAGAGTTGAAGGTTGCTGTGAGTTGTGACACCGTGGCACTCTAAAAGGTTGACAAAGTTAGACTCTGTCTCAAAAAAAAAAAAAAAGAAGCAACAAGAAACTACCACATTGACTTAAGTTTCTTTCAACTGTGATTCAAAAACAACCTGTTGACCTCAGTTCAAGTTTCTTTTCAACTTTGACCAAGTTATGCAATAGATCATGTCATGCTGCTTTATTTCCCTCAAGAGCCTCTTGTAACTAAAAGATGATGGGCTGCTAACGCAGAAACCCAAACTATTTGTTCACAGAGGCATAGAAATAGCATTTGTTTAACGCATCCTTCAAGTGCTGTAACAGCTACACTAGTTGCTAAAGATGTTCCCTGTCCTCAATAAGTTCACACTTAGTAGGAAAAACAGACAAGTAAACCAATAAAACAATAGGGAAGAAAAAACTTATTGGAAAGGGTGATCCATGACCTGCCTTCTCAACATTCTAAAGTGTTATTAAAAGAAAACTTTAGCTATTCAAAATCATCTCATATAAAACAAATTCCTTTGCCTTTAATCAGTTCAATAATTAACCAGCATTCATAATCTTTTAAAAAAAAACCTACAGGCTAATGTCCATGACATGCTGAATGCACAAGAGACTAGCAGCACTCAATTACATCCATACAACTCTTCCCTCCTTAGAAGACACATGCTTACAAGAGTCACCTCGTTTTTCCCCAAAATTATTCCTGATGATTGAAGCCATTACTACAATAATGTAGTAATAAAATAAAGGTTACAGCATAGATGAAATACAATGATGTATAAAAAGAAGATTTTTGCTTCCAGCCACAGTTGAGTAACTGTACTGGATTTCATTTCTCACAGAGGGAAAAATACAGAAGATTGAACAAAATATATCAAGCAATTATTTTCAGACTCTGCACAGTAGAAATAACTCTCTAAGAAAAATGCAGCCTATAATTGCCTAGAATTTTTGTCTGGAGACATTTCCCAGAGCAAAAACAGGGGTACACTGAGGTGACAAAGATCTAAATTTGGAGAATCAGGGGTATGTGGAATTGGTTAGACAGATGGCTCAAGAGGAAGAGGTTGCAAAGAGAAAGAGCTCCAAGAATCTACATGGAGTGCCCTTGAGTACTAAGTTAACAATAAGTAGTGCATTCTCAGCAGGAAAATACTCAAGACAATTACCAAGGAGCTGTAGGCCAGCTAATTTCCAAAGTTCACAGGCAGGAATGTTCCAGTTCTGGCAAGTCAGAGTAGAGCAATCTCACTGAATATCTACTACATCAGTAATGCCCCAGAGGATTATGGGATTATGCTATATTAACAGAGCTAAATTAGCCTTGGAGCAAAGGGTACTCTAGACTATTCTAAAAGAAAGAAAACAGGAAAGAAAGAAAGAAAAAAAAAA
>CAUYRH010144735.1:0-16295 GCA_963574655.1 Perodicticus potto
CAGACTAATTTTAGAAAATGCCGAGTAGGAAATTTGCTGATGGTGAAGTGGTAAGAGGTCGATGGCCTGGGAGTTCACTTTATTATGAAGTAGAAATTCTGAGCCATGACAGCAGTTCTCAGCTTTACACTGTAAAATACAAAGATGGAACCGAACTTGAATTGAAAGAGAGTGATATCAAGGTAAGAGCTCCTTTGTTTGATCAGAATATGTTTATAGTAAGTGGGAAATAACTATAAGTATGATTTTGAAGCTCAGAGTTGTCAGTGCTGGCTCTGGAGGCACAAGGTTGAGCTGCTTTGGGTGAGATAACTGGTTTTGGCTTTGGGAATTGCATGAATGAGCCACAATGCTTTGTTCCCAATAAGCTCGCAGTTACAGGGAAAGACAGACATTTGTACTTGTTTCCCTGGACTTAATACATTCTGTGACTGGAGTTTATCCAGGGTTTCTGTCCCCTGAAACTCTTTAGAGGTAATGACATCTGAACCAAGTGCTGAGAACAAATAGGAAAAAGTTGGTTGAAGTTGGGGCTGCTTCTGCAGAAAGGGCAGCATGCCAAAGGCTTGGGGGTTAGGTGGCTGGAAGGGTGGTGGGCAAGGGCCAGTGGAGTGTAAGCAGGAGCCAGACTGGTTTTATTTTCTAAGTCCAGGGGTTTGGGCTTCATCCTGAACACTGAGGTTTTAATCAAAAGAGTGATATTAATTAGATTTGAGTCTAGCCCAGGACTGCTTAACTATCTAGTTAGGACCTGGGTTTTAAACTGTCTGATGCATGGTGTATAAATACTTATGAAAAGTGCCATAAAAATATATTACTAGAAAAATGAAACAAAAGACTTACAAAATAAAATCCTCACATTTTTATCATCAGATTCAATAGACATAAAATTACTTCAAAATGCTATAAAAATTTCCATATATCTCCTTTCGATTTTGGTTCTTCCTTGAAGATCAGGAACAAACAGTTCCTTGATTCATGGCATATGGACCACACTTTGAGTGTTCTAGAACAGGAGCCAGAAAATCATTTGATTAAAGGGATGGGTAGTAAATATTTTAGGATTTGTGGCCCATAAGGCTTCTGTTGCTCCAGAGCAGCTCCAGGCAATATGGAATGAATTGCACGTGGCTGTGTCCCAACAAAACCTTATTTATGGGCACTGAAATTTGAATGTCAGATAATTTTGATGTGTCAGGAAATATTGCTCTTTTGATTTCTTTACAGTCATTTAAAAAAATGTGAAAGTCGTTCTTAGCTCAAGAGCCAAACAAAAACTGGGGTAGGGAGGATTTGGCCTGGAGCATAGTTTACTTTTTCCAGGTCTAGATCCCTAGAAGCAATGGAAGGAGTGATTTGGAGTGGGTGAGGACATGGTAAAACAATTTCCAGGAATCCAAACTTGTACTCTGTTTTCAAGATCTGCTTGTATGTTTTGTTCAGAGTGAATCTCTGGAACTTTTTTTTTTTTTTTTTTTTCTGTTTGTGTGCTGATTCTGTTGTCTTGTCATCTCAGTTTTAATCAATGTTAATTGTAACCCTTCTTGCGTATGTTCCTGGGAATATATACATCTATTTGTTTAGACACATTTCATTTCTTGGAAATATCTTCAAGGGACAGTGAGGAAGGGAAAGGCTGTGTTTGTCCAGAGATGGATCATGATTGCAGCATTTTTCATTGGCTTCATCTGATAGGGTCTCAGATCCTGTGATTTCTCATGATGATTTTAGAGTTAGCAGGAGTAGGTACTACCTTCGTTACCCTCTTCTGTTTGGGTCCGTGCATATTATGATTTTAGTAAAGCTCTTTGCCTTCTTCCTTCCTTCTAGCCTTTAACTTCCTTTAAGCAAAGGAAAGGTGGCTCAACTTCCAGTTCTCCTTCCAGACGCCGAGGGAGTCGGTCAAGGTCCCGTTCCCGTTCCCCTGGTCGGCCACCGAAAGGCTCCCGCCGGTCTGCTTCTGCTTCCCATCGGGCCTACGTTCAGGAAGCAAGGAAGGAGGTGTTGGAAGTTAAATTGACTCCACTGAGATTGGTGCTTGTCTTCATCTTTATATAGTATCTTGTCTTCCCTTTTATGTACATATTTCCTCATGTTATTTGTAGTTAATAATATTAAAATGTCAGTGAAACAGCAAATATAAGGTGATGACTTTGGAAGATTACTTAAAAAAAATGTTTGAAATAGAAAGTATAGCCTTTTTTTTTTTTTTTTTTGAGACAGAGTCTCAAGCCGTGGCCCTGGGTAGAGTGCCGTGGCGTCACAGCTCACAGCAACCTCAAACTCTTGGACTTAAGCGATTCTCTTGCTTCAGCCACCCATGTAGCCGGGACTACAGTTGCCTGCCACAATGCCTGGCTATTTTTTTTTCTTTTTTTTGTTGCAGTTGTCATTGTTGTTTTAGCAGGCCGGGGCCAGGTTCAAACCCACCAGCCCTGGTGTATGTGACTGGTTCCCTAGCCATTGGGCTATGGGTGCCACTCAGAAAGTATAGCTGTTTTATTTATTTATTTTTTTTTGAGACAGAGCCTCAAGCTGTCACCCTGGATAGAGTGCCGTAGCATCACAGCTCACAGCAACCTCCAGTATAGCTGTTTTAAATACCAGTGAAAAAGAATGTTGTAACATTACCAGTAGTGCTATTTATTATTGTAGTTTTTAAAAAAGCAGTGTTTAAATTTGAAATAGTTGTAGTTTGTAGGTTGACCTAAGTAAGTTTTTATAACATATAATTCATGAAATGAGATATAACTGTTATAGAAACATAGTCTTGCTATCTTAGCATCATTACACTTGGTTCCTTTACCTTTTCGAAGAGATACTCTTTTTCTTTTTTGACACAGTCTCACCATATCACCCTTGGTAGAGTGCCATGGCGTCACAACTCACAGCAACCTCAAACTCTTGGGCTTAAGCGATTCTCTTGCCTCAGCTTCCCAAGTAGCTGGGACTACAGGCGCCCACCACAATACCAGCTCTTTTTTTGTTGCAGTTGTCATTGTTGCTTGGCAGGCCCAGGCTGGGTTTGAACCTGCCAGCTCCAGTGTATGTGGCTGGTGCCCTGGCCGCTGAGCTACAGGTGCTAAGCCTGAAGAGATGCTCATTTTAATGGAATTACTTTCTTTCTTTCTTTTTTTTTTTTTTTTATTTGAGACAGAGCCTCAAGCTGTCACCCTGGATAGAGTGCTATGGCATCACAGCTCATAGCAACCTCCAATTCCTGGGCTCAAGCGAGTCTCCTGCCTCAGCCTCCCAAGTAGCTGGGACTACAGGTGCCCGCCACAACGCCCGGCCATTTTTAGGTTGCAGCTGTCATTGTTGTTTGGCGGGCCCAGGCTGGATTCGAGCCCGCCTGCTCCAGTGTACGTGGCTGGTGCCTTGGCTGCTGAGCTATAGGCGCCGAGCCTAATGGAATTACTTTCAAAGTGCAAGGTTGGATATATCAGAGTGTGTGGAACCTGTAGATGTTGGATGATGACTATTTTAGATAATAGACCAAACAGAAAAAATTTTAAATAGAAAGAATTAGAATAAAAGTTGTCTTTTATTCTATTTACTTAATATCTCTTTTTCTTGATAAAATGCAGACAGACTTTTAATAACCTAAAAAGCTACGTTGTATATATATTTTATAGCCAGCTTTAAAAAAACTTTTAAATATTGGGCATAACCTTTTATTGTGGAGTTTTTTTTTTTTTTGGTAGAGACAGGGTCTCATTTTATTGCCCTCGGACTCATTTTATCTCCTCGGTAGAGTGCCGTGGCATCACACAGCTCACAGAAACCTCCAACTCCTGGGCTTAGGCGATTCTCTTGCCTCAGCCTCCCGAGTAGCTGGGACTATAGGAGCCCACCACCATGCCCGGCTATTTTTCTGTTTTGCAGTTCGGCCGAGGCCGGGTTTGAACACCTTCAGTATATGGGGCTGGTGCTCTACTTGATGAGTCACAGGTACCGCCCTTTTATTGTGTTTTTTAATGCCATTTTTGTTGTGTAGTATGGATATGCCATAAATTATATAGATATAACTTGTTGAAAGTTAGCTCCCTCACTGACATTTAGTGTTTCATAAACAAGCATTTTATACAACATCTGATCATTTCCTTAAGGTTCCACTTAAAGTGGAACTGCTACAAATTTGAGGCTTTAATACATATTGCCAGATTTTGTCAAGAAAGTTTATATTAGTATCAGTAATATATGGATGCTATTTTTTCATTCTTAGTATTATAATAATTTTTTTGCCAACGTGATTATTAAATATTTTCAGCTTACTGTTCTAACTTGCATTTTGATGATTACTAGTGAGTTTGAACACTAACTATTAGTGGCTCTCTTTATCAGACAGATGACTCAGGCTAAGGAACTGATGCTGTATGATACTTTCTTTTATACTTTCATTTTTAATATTTAGGGACTGCTGTATTTTTCAGTGCAATCTCATGATAGTCTTGGTGACACAGAGCCACAGACTGGCTTTGGTCCTTACCAATTGAACCCTGGGCCGACTATATTTTGTATAAGTAAATTTGTTTCTTAATTTTCCAGTTTTGGTTATTTGGGGGTAGTGAACTTATTTTCCTTTTTTTTTTTTTTTTTTTTAACCAATTAATGAACTGATTTAATAATTTTTACTTTATCTCCTCGTAGCAAATATTAATAGAGTAGCTGTTAATAACATTATAACTATTCAGTCTGATTATGTTACATGAAAGCTGAAATACCCAATCTTTTGAAAACTTGGAAATTCTAATTAGTTTTATTCTTTTTCTTTTTAACGAAACGAGGCTGAAATTCTTTAGAATTAAGACTGTGAAAATCTTTAGTTGGCTTTATTGCTTAATTTGACAGTAATAACATTTTTATCATTCTGTTCCTTTTTAAAAAGATACAGTTCTTTTGATTAAGGTGTTTATATTCTTCATTTTAGAAGCCATTTGGAAATAACATCTTCAGGTACAACGGGGAACCTGAGCACATTGAGAGGAATGACACGCCTCGTAGAGATGTTCAGGTATGACTGTGTTCATTTTCACCCAGGTGATTATATTTAAAGTGAGTCTTCCCTCCAGAGAAACATTGAAAATCCTGATATTTCATAATTCTGTTCTAAAATTCTGTCCTTCAATTAAGACTGAATATAAGAAGTATATTTTAGTGTACAACTATATTGAGATGTTAAATTAGTTAACATGGTATGTAATAGCATTGGTGGTAATTTTTGATTACAGATATTTAATACTTAAAAAATTTTCAATTAGGAAAAGTTCCACTTGTCACAAGAAAGTGGTTATACATCAACACACTATGGCCTACGTCCAAGAACAGAAGAAACAAAATTAAAAGAACTAGATTCTAAGGAAGAAAAACTTATTACAAAAGGAGTTACATCACTGAGAACCTTTGAAGTGAACTCATCACCAACCAGGGACTTGGAGTTTGGAGGAGTACCTGGTAGGTCTCAGAGCTAGGGCCAGGAAGGGGAGGTGGAGTGGGCTAGTGCTAGTTGTTGTAAGGTGTATTGGAAAGGCCACACTGCAGAAATCTGAGGTAGCCATGATAATGAGCCAGGTGGGGTCTGAGGAAGAGCCTTCGAGAGAAGGATAGTGAGTACAAAGGCCAGAAGTGGGAGCATTTTGGGGAGTATGGAGTAGAAAGGATGCCTCTGGGGCCATGTTGAAAACTTTTGGCATTCTGTTCAGAGGTTTTAAGCAGAGAAGTTGAAGGTAATAAAGGAAGGTTGATCTGGGAGTTATGTATAGTAAGGCTGGTGACCTTTTAGGGCTAAGGAGATCTGCTAAGAATCAGACCTGAGATGGCAGGGCCTGACTTAGGCAGTAGCAGTGTCTATAAACTATCTAATGAAATGGGGTCAAAGTATCTGTTCTACCTGCCGGACAGGTTGATTGTATGTGAGGGGCAAAGATCTTACAAAGCCTTGGAGTTGATGACATTTTATGAGTTAGTAAAAGAAAATACTTGGGTAAATGGCTCAAAATCCTGCATTGCTTAATTACTTTGTGTTTTGTAAACTGTAACCTTTGACGAGCTGGTCTGTTACAGATAGTATCCAGCATCATTTAAAATCTGTGTACAAGTTACATGAATTTGACACTATCTTAGGAATTTGTAATATAAAGTTTTTTGTTAGGATTGGATAATTTTTAGATGTTTTGATCTTCTGTTTGCTGGCGTTTCAGCACTTTGCTCCTCTGTGGTTGGAGGTTAAATGTTTTAAAGCTTGGTCTCTGGGGCGGGACTTGGCTGCTAGGTGCTGGCCTTCTGCTCATTTGTTACTCTTTGGATGTGTATGGTTGCTGGCCCACTGGCAATAATAGGCAGAGAGGGGAGTTTTAGTTGGTGTGTTAGCAGTTGGTTTCAGACAGACCTGAGTTTTGACCTTAAAAAAAATCTCAAATGATTCTTTAAATAAATAAATAGATAAGTAGACTTGATTGAAATTTGAGCCTTGAATGTTCTTTCGGTGTTTGCAGGTGTGTTTCTCATCATGCTTGGCCTGCCTGTCTTCGTTTTCCTGTTGCTGTTGATGGGTAAACAGCAAGATCCCAGTCTTCTCAATTTCCCTCCTCCGTTATCAGAGTTGTATGATTTGTGGGAAACCAGAGTATTTGCAGCCTACCTCCTCTGGTTTTTTATTCAAGCTCTGTTCTACCTACTGCCGATTGGGAAGGTAAGTTTTTGTTAGGAGTGGTATTGTGAGATTTTCCTCACATGTTTCCTCTCATGGTATGGTGATATTTTTCCTCTCTTCCGTGTTTATAGAAACGGGTTTGTAGTGGTTTTAAGGTTAGAAGCTGTTGTTGGTTGTAACTCCTGAAATTTACTTGGTTTGTTAAGCCATTTCTGTCCTGTAGCACTTATTTATTAAGCGGGACTTAAAAAATCTTGATGTTTGATGGTTGATGTTTGTTGTGTAACTTTCCAATCCAAATAGAAAAGCATAACCTATTTTGCAAAATAGGCTGAGTCTTGGTGGAGATTGCTGGAGAAAGAAAATTCCCTCTCAGTATGAGTTATTTCAGATGCAGGATTTTTTTTTTTTTTTTTTTGAGATAGAGTCTCACTATATTGCCCCTTGTAAAGTGCTCTGATGTCATAGTTCACAGCACACTTTAACTCCTAGGCTTAAGCGATTCTCTTGTCTCAGCCTCCCAAGTAGCTGGGACTTCCAGTGCTGTCCACGATGCCCGGCTATTTTATTTTATTTTTTTTCCAGTTTTGGCTGGGGCTGGGCTCGAACCCACCACCCCCGGTATATGGGACTGGCGCCCTACTCCTTGAGCCCTAGGCGCCACCGGCCTGGCTTTTTTTTTTTTGGTTGTTGTTGTTGCAGTTGTCCTTGTTGTTTTAGCAGGCCTGGGCCAGGTTCAAACTTGGCTGCTTCAGTGTATGTGGCTGGAGCCCTAATCACCGACTACGGGTGCTGAGCCTCAGATGCAGGATTTTAAATGATTAATTGTTAGGCTACTGAGCTCAATTGACTTTCTTTCTTATTTTTTTTGGAGACAGAGTCTCAGTTGCCCTGGGGTTGAGTGCTATGATGTCATAGCTCACAGCAACTTCAAATTCTTGTGCTCAAGCCATCTGCTTGCCTCAGCCTCCCCAGTAGCTGGGACTTACAGGCGCCTGCCACCATGCCCAGCTAATTTTAGAGAAGGGGTCTTGTGATTGTCTCAGGCTGGTCTCTAACTCCTGACTTTAAGCAGTCCACCTGCCTCTACCTCCCAGAGTGTTGGGATTACAGGTGTGAGCCACTGCCCCGGCCCTTCAATGGACTTCAAAAAAAAAAAGGGCTGAGGCCAGGTGCTAGGATTATAGGCATGAGCCACTGCACCTGGCCCTTCAATGGACTTTTAAAAACAGGGCCGGTGCTGTGCCTCATGCCTGTAATCCTAGCACTCTGGGAGGTCGAAGCAGGTGGATTGCTTGAGCTCAGGAGTTCCAGACCAGCTTGAGCAGGAGCGAGACCTCTGTCTCTACTGAGCACTGTGGCCGGCACCTGTAGTCTCAGCTACTTGGGAGACTGAGGCAAGAGAATCACTTAAGCCCAAGAATTTGAGGTTGCTGTGAACAGTGACACCACCACAGCTCTGTACTATCAAGGGTGACAAAGTGAAACTCTGACTCAAAAATAGTATATGTGTACGTATAAATGAAGCAATAAGGGCTGGATACAGTGGCTAATCCCTGTAATCCCAGCATTCTGGAAGTCCAAGGTGGGAAGATTGCTTGAGCTCAGGAGTTTGAGACCAGCCTGAGGCATGAGCAAGAGTGAGACTCTGTCTCTACTAAAAATAGGAAAATAAGCTGGGTTCATGGCAGGTGCCTGTAGTCCCAGCTACTCAGGAGGCTGAGGCAGGAGGATCATTTGAGCCCAGGAGCTCGAGGTTGCTGTGAGTACCGCACTCTTGCCTGGGGCAACAGTGTGAGACTGTCTCCAAAACACACACAAAAAGATGAATTTCTAATTTTCATTTCTTTAAAAATTTGTCAAGAACATCTATGTTCTTTTCAGATTCATGTAATATCTTTAAAATTTGTCTCCATTGCTAAGTATAATTTTTTCTTCCTTTAGTAGAATACTTTACATGGATATATTTAAAGGAATATGAGATTCTCTAAGCAATGAATAATTTATTTAAAGATCTTATTCTTTGGGCTTTGCAAGTTTATCAACTGTAAACCAAAGGATCAGTTTTACCAGGCCGGGCAAATGGCAGTGGTAGGAGGATAGAGCTGCGACTTAAATGCTGTGGCATTTCACCATAACTTCAGTGGCTCTAACAAGGATTTTTGTGATATTGAACCATCAGTCATTTTAATGGTAAGACTCTATGGTTAAATTCAGGGTAAGAGTATTTCAAACTAGATAATGTTTATTAAGAAAGGCAGTTTTGGGCAGTGCTTATGGGTGCTGGCCACATACACTGAGGCGGGTGGGTTTGAACCCGGGCCAGGCCAGCTAAACAACAGTGACAAGTGCAACAAAAAAAATAGCTGGGTCTTGTGCTGGGCACCATTGTCCCAGCTACTTGGGAGGCTGAGGCAAGAGACTCACTTAAGCCCAGGAGTTGGGGATTGGCTGTGATGCCATGGCACTCTACCCAGGGCGATAGCTTGAGACTCTGTCTCCAAATGAAAAAAAAAAAAAAAAAAAAGAAAAGCAGTTTTGGTGGTTAAAAATCATATATGTATATATTCACAAAATACATATGTATTTCCTAAATACATATGTAAAAATATATCATACAGTTATCTCTTGCTATCCTTGGACAATTGATATTGGTTCCAGGACCTCATGCAAAGTGTTAGGATCTTTAAATCTCTGATATAAAATAGTGTAGTATTTGCATGTAACCTATATACATCATCCTGATTACTTACAATACCTAATACAATGTAAATCCTATGTAAATTGTTATTATACTGCATTGTTTAGGGGACTAATGACGAGAAGAAAGTCTATGCATGTTCAGTACAGTTACAATCTAAATATTTTTGATCTGTGGTTTTTTTAATCCATGGAGGGGGAACCCATGGATGTGGAGAGCTGTCTATATATATATGTATCTGTATATTCACTGGCTAAAGTCCAGCACAGTATTTTCTAGACACCTGGGTTCTACCTATGATCCTTTAATAGGTAAGGATCATCTGAAATTAGCATGTGGGATTTTGCTAATCCTGTGATCTCAAACAGATTTTACATTTCTTCTCCTGGGAGAGGACAAAGGCTCACTAAAGAAATCCCTAGCTGATGAAAGGATAAAAGTAGTTTAGCCCAAGGCAAGTGATACTATCTTAGTATTTTACAGTTTAAAATGAATTGCTACATTTCTGAATAGTTACCTTAGGGAGTAAAATATGGCTGTCAATGGGCATTACTCAAGCTAGTTCCAGTCTATGTTTCTTGAGTACCTTTCCTATGGATACCCCTGCTGAATATTGTGTGTGATGCCATCTGAAAAGATGAGATGGTCCTGATTCATGAAGCAATCTCACAGTCTTTTAGTGGAGATAAAAGAATCTCATGAAATGGTTAAAAACCTAGGTATGCATATTTATGAAATAACAAAGGAAGTATATGAGTACAGGTTATCAAATAGCACGTGTGCCCTAATAGATTGTATAAGTGGATAGATCCCGATCAGAGAGGACTTCACAAATGAAAGACAGTGGAGTCATACTCTTCTTTTTGTAAGCAGTGGTTTCAGATTTTAAAGCTAGGGATCCCCTGGATAGAAAGTTTTTTTTTCTTTTGAGACAGAGTTTTGAGACAGAGTGTCACTATGTTGCCCTCGTTAATGTACCGTGGTGTCACAGCTCACAGCAACCTCTCACTCTCTTGGGCTTAAGCGATTCTCTTGCCTCAGCCTCCCAAGTAGCTGGGACTACAAGTGCCTGCCACAACACCCGGCTGTTTTTTGGTTGTAGTTGTCATTGTTGTTTCGCGGGCCCTGGGCTGGATTCTAACCTGCCAGCTCTGGGTTATGTGGCTGGTGCCCTAGCCGATGAGCTACAGGTGCTGAGCCAATATAACAGTATTTTAAGCACATTTAGTATTTTGGTGGTACATGGGATGGTTGGGAGGGAGGGTGGCAGTTGCAATACTCTCAGTACTATACTAAGAAATTATTACCAGATTTATATGTAAGATAAATTCCTGAAGTTAGAATTGCTTCATCAGAGGGCTTGCAATTAAGATTTTTGAAAATTGTTACTAAATTTCCTTACTAACAGAGATCCTCCTTCTTGGGCATGTTGAAATTTAAATGATGTTAGAAGATATTTGTATATGAGATGGTGATGGGTTTTTTACATTTAAAAATTTTTTTTGTTTTCAGGTTGTGGAAGGAATGCCACTTATCGATGGAAGAAGACTCAAGTATAGAATAAATGGTGATTTTTTTTTTTCCCTAAAGATTCAACTGATACTGATGATTTGAGAGCTTAAACTTCTGAGTGTTGTGCTTTTTAAACTATTAAAGCTGATTACATCAGAGTAGTAAATAGTAAATTATCTCTTAATAGTTTGAAGAGCATGCAAATAAACTGCTTATATCCATAGCCAATATAAAAAATTATGCCATGTAAAGTAACATAGAGCCTCTTGGTTGCTCTTTTCCATCATCCAGTATTATTTTCTTAATAGCATTTATCACTATTGGAAATCAGTGCAGTTGTCAAGGATTTTATCATCCTGGGGCAAGACCATGGCCTGAGAAGTCCTACACAAATGTGGGTGTCCTGGCCTGCTCCTGGCCTTGCTCACATTCTCTGGCTGTCTCTCCAGTGTGTGTCACACTCTTCTCAGGGCCTTTGCCTGGAGAGCTTCCCCCCTAGAATGTCTGGCAGCTGCTGCTCCATGCCTGTCTTGTCTGTGCTGAGAGAAGTCTGCAGGTTCCTTTCTTTCTCTAGCCTGTTTTATTTTTTTCTCTGACAGTTGTGCCTTTCTAACAGCAGCATATGTGTTCATTAGGGTTTTTCTACTAGAATGCAGTTTCCTGGGCTGGAACCTGGATGTGTTCCTTGTGGTACCTCTGGTGTCAGGGAAATGACTGGGCGGATAGTGGGCGCTTATTTTTGAATGCTGGGCTGACCGAGTGCTGAAGAAATAGGCAGACAGGCCCCCACTTGGTCTGGCACACAGCACGGTGTGAGGATGTGCTGAGGGCACCTGTCTACCTTTGACTTTTGAAGACTTTGGCAAAGTATAAATTTTACTAAAGTTCAATATTTTACTAAATTAGTATTTTCTTTTTCTTGGAAATTACCTTATATATTTTAATGCTTGACCTTTTTATCCAGCCAATTCTCGCCTTTCTAACTTTGAATACTTTTTATTGAGTGACTTCTCCAGCATCTGCTCTCTCTGCAATCACTTAATCACTAAAAGGGAAGCCAAAGATATTCTGGATGACTTCTGCCTTTTAGTGCCAAGCATGTGCAGCATCTAACTTAGCTCAGTGCCTGACCCCTGGTAGGTACTTAATACTTGTTTGCTGCTACTGTCAGGCTTTCTGTTGCTTTTACCAAAGTCATTGCTGATGGGACTTGTTCTGTGGTCCATGACCTCTAAGCCCCCAGTATTGCGTTTACCATGTTGTAGAAGCTGTCTCACAGGGGAGGGTTGTTTACTTTTTGCCATCAGGTCTTTCCATGTTAGTGTTTTTTGTGTTTCTATCTGGGGCACCCATTCTTTTCTAAGCAGTCTTTTCCTGTATTTTTGCTTCCCTTCAAGAGGTGTGGGACATTCAGAGGCTGAGACATGGAGCTACTGGAGCCGTGGAGGAGGGGCTAGTCTAACTGCTCGAGCCTTTAAAAAATTTCCTCATCTAGTTACTCTAGTTCAAGTATTATGAGATTTCATTTCATGAAATTTTACCATTATAAACTAAGGAGAGTCCTAAGAAATTTTGAATGATAGAAGCTAGAGAGCAAAAAACTGCCTTATCTACTATTCTTTTTTTTAATATTTATAGATTTTATGAAAATTAAATGCATATTTTAAAAGTTAAAAACGTTAGAAGTTCTTCTTTGGAACAAATCTGATATATAGAAAATAGGGATTTAAATAAATGAATTTGAGGCAGCCGTTTTGCTTTGCAAAAGCTTTGGCATTAGAATTTTTTTTTTTTTTTTTTTTTTAGGACACATTAAAATTTGCTTTAATACTTCTTCAGGGGAAAAAAATCACACTTTTAGTGAATGAACAAGAAACATTTTTTACAGTAGCAGTAGGCTATTAAATTTTTATCTACCATGCCATGAATTCATAGGGAAGAGGTTCCAGTAGCTCAGGGAGGCACTTTGCCATTGAATGTGACAAAGTGTTGATTGACTTTTGAATTCATGGGAAACAGGTTCCAGCACCTTGTATCACTGTTACATGGGGTCTGTTGGTTATCCTGTGTGCTATGCTGTACACCTATTATGTCATGAGCTCATGGGGAATAAATAGGTTCTTGCTTCTTAAAACATGGGTCCACTGGTCCTGTGTACTATGTTATATGCTCATTATGCCATGAATTCATAGGGAATGGGCTCCAGGAGCTCAGGCTCCTTTCCTTTGGTTCTCATAAAATGATCTTCTCTGGGTGGAGCAGGCTGGTGCTTCAGTTGAACCCAGGTACCTTTCTCTTTGGCTTCCTTCCTTTTCTGATCATTTTCCTTCACACGTTTCAGGAAGCTAAAAGCTATCTCGGCTCTTAGAGTGCTTAATATGCTCAATACGAACATTAATCCTCTTGGCAAGAATCTTCCCCTTAACTTGTTTGTTTACAGCAATGCCAACAGCATGCTGGGTAACATTGTAGACTCCTCAGTTTTGCCATGGTAACATTTGTGTGGTGTGCCTTTTTGAACGATACCTATTCCCTTGATGCAATTATCACCTTTCTTGTAGGATTCGCACGATACGGCCAAAGGAACAACTCCATGTTTTCTAAAAGGTCTAGAGAACATGTATTGGGTGCCTCTCCTCTTTGCCTTTGTGTTTTTCATTTTGGTGAATTACTGGAAGATGGCATCTCCGGCCGAAAGGCGGCATTAGTATTCTTATATGAACAGCAGCTACCTCTCTAATAAATGCCGTTTGACTACTCACTTGGAGCACAGCTCTTTAGGCAGAACTACTGGTTTAGCCAAAAGAAATAACAGCAGGGCACTGAGCCTCTCTATGTTGGTCACTGACTGGGGACAAGAGCTCCTCTGAGGAGCTTTCAGGGTGCTTTTCAGCTTGGCAGTGCCTTTGTGCACCTCACAGCCTGCCCTGGGTGCTGGTGTTGTGGCCTTTATTCTGAGGGTGGGGTCTTGAGATGGTAGAATGTGGCTACAATTTTGAAACCATTACGGACAAGTTAGTGTAGGTATAAATATTTATAATTTTATAGCTACCAAGGTTACCCTACCATTAGACTTTAAAATGTGTTTTTTACCCATCAGCTCTGTTAACAGTTAGCTGTTTGATGAGAGTTTGGATTATGTGAATTTTGAGGTTCTTTTCAGCTTTATAATAGTTAGTGAATTTGTGTGTGCTTCTTTTCAGCTTTCCCTTAATTAAAAGCAGATAAAGACTATTTGAACTGAAAAATATTAATTGTAATTTAAGTGTATTAAAATATTTGAAAAATTATGTGAGATGGTATCTATATTGAAGATTATACCTTGGGGCATTGCTTGGTGCATATTTTTGTGTCTTTAATCTGAGTAATGAAATTAAGACTGTCAAAGTAACACTGCATTGCTTACAATGGTATAAGTCTTGTGCGAACCCTGGGTTAGGGTTAATGCTCCTTTCTTTTCTTGTTTTTTGAAGGATTCTATGCCTTTATCCTGACATCTGCGGTCATTGGAACATCTCTCTTCTGGCGTGTGGAGCTTTCTTATGTGCATGGTCATTTTCTCCAGTTTGCACTTGCAGCCACTATCTTTTCTGTGGTCTTGAGTGTTTATCTCTACGTACGCTCTTTGAAGGCTCCCAGGCGTGAACTATCACCGGCCAGCTCTGGTGAGCAGTGGTAAATTGCACCTTGGATAAATGCATCTCAGCATTCCAGCAGCCATTTCTAACCTTGAGTAGATTGCTGTTTTTCTAACTTCCTTTTATGGGAAATGAAGAGAAATAAGAATAGATAAAAAGATTAAGAAAAAAGTTAAAGAAAATGAGTTTAAAGGAAGAAAATATTTTTGATTTTTCCTTTATCCTCTCCTATTCATTTCTTTTCCTCCGTTAGTCACTTGATGACTTTACAGGCATCACAATTTGTGACAAATAGTACTTGTTTGTCCAAAATGGTAAACACCCTTAAAAAAACAAAAAATAACAGGTTATAAATTGGTTGATTCTGACATAAAATATTTAAACAAGTGATTCTGACCTAAACTGTTTAAACATTAAAAAAAAAAAAAAGGTTACTGGCCAGGCTCAGTGGCTCTTGCCTATAATCTTAGCACTTTGGGAGTCTAAGGTGGGAAGACCACAGAGGCCAGGAGTTAGAGACCAGTCTGGGCAATACAGATAGACTCCATCTCTACAGAAAATTTAAAACTAGCTGGGAATGGTGGCTTATGCCTGTAATGTCAGCACTCTGGGAGGCTGAGGTGGATGGATTGCCTGAGTTCATGAGTTCAAGACCAGCCTGAGCAAAGTAAAACTAGCCGGGCATTGTGGCGGGTGCCTATAATCCAAGCTACTTGGGAGGCTGAGGCAAGAGGATTGCCCAAGCCCAAGAATTTGAGGTTGCTGTGAGCTGTGATACCACAGGGCATTCAACCCCAGGTTAACTGAGACTCTGTCTCAAAAAAAAAAAAAAGTTAAAAAGACTATGAATGAAAAGACTTCAGTTCCCTTAAAATTGGGGGATCTAGGCCTCTGGGCCCCAAAGGGTCTAGTAGCTGCCTTTCAGTCAGGGCAGGCACCCCTTGGCTCCTTTGGTCTGTCCTGTTCCCTCTCTGCTCTTCCCATCAGGACTGTCCTCAGACTCTTGTAGGTCACAGTCCAGTTTTAAAACCTCATGAGTGGGTTTGGAACACTGTAAAAACTTTTCTCTCCTTAGGAAATGCTGTCTATGATTTCTTCATTGGCCATGAATTAAATCCTCGAATTGGTACTTTTGATCTCAAATACTTCTGTGAATTACGTCCCGGATTGATTGGATGGGTATGTCTTTTTTTCTAATTTTAGTTCAGTAGTTCAAATTACTCTCTAGAAGGAAAAGTAGACAATTTAAAAATCTATCTACTAAGTACAAAATACGTTCTTGCTGTAAATATTTTCCAGAGGTTTCAGATATCCTGGTATAGGTTCTAAAAAAGTAAAGAGTTTTTTTTTTTGCAGTTTTTGGCCGCGGCTGGGTTTGAACACGCCACCTCTGGCATATGGGGCCAGCGCCCTACTCTTTTGAGCCATAGGCGCCACCCTAAAAATTGAAGCGTTTTTTCCTTTTATTATTATTAATTATTATTTTTTTTAATTAAATCATAGTTGTGTACATTAGTGTAATCACAGGGTATAATGTACTGGCTTCATATACAATCTAATATATTTTCCTCCAACTGTTCGACATAACCTTCATGGGATTTTCTTGGTTACTGTATGAAAACATATGTATTCTGCATTTAGTAAGTTTCACCTGTACCCTTCTAAGATGCACCATAAGTGTGATCCCACCATTTACCCTCTCTCCACCCAGTTTTATTTTTATTATATCAGTTTATATTTATGTAGGATAGTGATAGTGTGGATGAATTAATGTAAGAAAAAAATGTATTTT
>CAUYRH010144736.1:0-22480 GCA_963574655.1 Perodicticus potto
GCGAGAGGAAGGAAGGGCGGAAGGAGCGAGGAAGGAGAGAGGACGGAGAGAGGAAGGAGAGAGGAAGGAAGGGAGGAAGGAGAGAGGAAGGAAGGGAGGAAGGAGAGAGGAAGGAAGGGAGGAAGGAGAGAGGAAGGAGAGAGGAAGGAAGGGAGGAAGGAGAGAGGAAGGAAGGGAGGGAAGGACAGGAGGGAGCAAATGGAAGGATACAACATAAGGAAATGCTATAAAGATAATTTTAGGCTATGGAGAACTTTCAGCCTCACATTTATTCTAACTTTTGATCACTGAAACCTGATAAAAATCTTTCTATAATAAGCTAGAGATGCAAAGTTTAAAATGAAACCAAATAGCTACCAAAGGAAAGAAACTTTTGGCTCTTTTTAATGGACGTGTTTCTTTTCCTACATTTACTCTAAGCTGTGTTTGCCATTGCAATGCGTTTGTCCCCCCTGGAAGATGGCTAGCGGTGGGGGCCAGGGGATTGCTGCCTTTGGCTTATGCTCCTCTAGGAAGGACACGCACTTTGTGGTACATACACACGTGCCATAAGGTTTGCAAATGATCTTACATTTGCTCAGTAGCCAAAAGAGGCAAAGAATGAGAATAAAAACAAATGTGTTTTAGCAACATCAAGTCCAACTCTTCCATCTTTCCCATGAGGAAAATGTATATTATGAAACGCTGGGATTCTAACAACCTCACCCGATACAACCCTCAAACTGGGAACTTATAAATTATTTTGGCTAGAGACTAAAGTTCTTCTATCCTTGCATGTCACCCAGATGTCCATTGCAAAACGGGGGTCTGGAGAATCATAACTTTTTTTAAAGCCATTTATATTAAGAGCAGCTTTTGCTCCTTTTCCTATTCAGCAGCCACATGAGCTGTGACTGCAGATCTGGAGGAGAAAGTGTCTCTTTTTCAGGGTAACATATTTCAACTTTAAGTTGAAGGGCGTCTTGGGTATCTATTTGACAAATATTTATTAGACACTTGTTCTGTTCCTGGCACTGCCCACATGATTTCACAGATGAGCAAACTAAATCCAGAGAAACTAGACCCCAGTCCAATGTCACACAGCTAGAATAAAGTGGTGCCAAAGTTCAAAATCAGTAGTTAGATAAAAAATAAAAAGCACAATTCACAAAGTAGGCAAGGAAACCTACTACTAAGTTCTGGTTCCCACAACACGTGGCTCTCTCCCACCAGAAGATGTTTATCTTGCGCAGGGAGTCCTACCCCAAACCTCAAAAATAGGGATAGGCTCTGTGCTATTGGAGGTTGATATATGCAGGTATGGGCTTTGGATAATGATCATGTGTGAATCTGGCCTCACCAATTGTTTTATAGTTATTCTTCTTGCCTCCAGGTGAAGCATTCATCCCCCATTATTTGTAATTCTGAACTCCTTTTTCTCTCAATATCTGGTATCTGTCTCCATCTCTCTTAGTGATTGAAACTAAGCAAACACAATTAGGGCTACATACCTCTATGTTCTACAAATTGGATCCAAGCAAAGGAAATAAAAGAATTCAGGTAATATTAGAATGCCTTTCCATTTTTGGTGGTCATGGGGAGGGAGGAGTTGGTGAGATGAATGCTGAATTGAAGGTGAAAAGTTAAACCCAAATCCATGGATAAGAAGCTTCATGATATTAATGGAAGGTGAATATCAAGGAATTTGCATACACTACCTAAGAATCACTGGACACTAACTAAAAAGCTGAAAATGTAAAGGATCATATTTCTAACCTTAATAAGAATGGAATGAAAGAGAATGCCAAAAATCATTTAGTACATGTATCACATGGTATAGGTTGACCTTGATTAATACTGGACAACTGTATCTACCTTGAGAAGTCATTCCTCCTATTCACAGTGGTACCTTGGGTGATCGACACTTTCAAAGTCTTAACACACTGGTACTTGTGGCTATATCCATGACCCTCCCACCTGGCAGACCGAGTCATAGAAACATGAGTCAGAAATTTTAATATAAAGAAGTTGCTTTATCAGAACATTCTGGGTTTTTTCCTTCATTATCCTAACCTCTAAATTCCCAGGGAGTTGGAGAGACACCTCATCATTTCACTTTCATCTCCTTCAATAGAGCAGAAGTTCTAACACTGGTTACACATTAAAATCAGTAGGAGAGCTTTTGGAAAATTAACTGATGTCAGGGCTTCACCACCAGAGATTTTAATTTAATTGGTCTTTGGTGGGGCCTAGATATTTGTACTTATTTAAAGCTGTCCAGGTGCTTCTAAAATGTAGCTAGGGTTAAGAACTACTTTTACAACAGGAGGAGGAATTAAAAACCACATGATCATATCAAAAGACACTGAAAAAGCATTTGACAAAATTGAACCCTTTTCATGCCAAAACCTCTCAATAAGTAGGAATAGAAAGAAAGCTCCTCAAAATAATGAAGCCCGCATGGGAAAAGCCCACAGCTAATATCATACTCGATGAATTTTCCTCTAAGATTAGGAACAAGGTAAGGATGCCCACTCTTGGCACTTCTGTCAACACAGTACCGAAAGCAGTCCCACACAACCCAATCAGGGAAGAAAAAGCAATGGAAGGAATACAAATAGGAAAAGAAGAAGTACAATTATCCATGTTTGCAGATGAGGTAATATTCTGAGTAGAAATACCTATAAATTCTACAAAAAACTTAGAACTAATAAACAGACTTAATAAAATTATGGGGAACAAACTCAACCCACAAAAATCAGTTGTATTTCTGCACACGAACAACGGACTATACAAAAGGGAAGTGAAGAGTACACTTGCACCTGGAATAGCATCAAAAACAATAAAATACGTAAGAATAGACTAAGGAAGTGAAAGATTTGTACACTACAAGCTACAAAACATTACTGAAAGAAATTAAAGACAAGGACATCGATTATTGTGTTTTCATGGAGTGGAAGACTTAATATAATTTAAATGTCCCTAGGACCCAAAGTGATCTACAGATCCAATTCTATCCTATCAAAATCCCAATGGCATGAACTAATGTACACAGGTATGATTCAATAAAAAAATAATAAAAAGAAAAAGAAAAAGAAAAAACTGCAAGCATCAAAAAAAAAAAAAAAAAATCCCAATAGCATTTTTAATAGAAATAGAAAAAGTAATCCTAAAATCCATATAATACCAAAAAGAATTCTGAAAAGTCAAAACAATCTTCAGAAAGAACAAAATTGGAGGCATCACACTTCCTGATTTCAAAATATTTTACAAAGTTATAGAAATTAAATCAATATGGTATTATTGCAATGACAGACATATAGACCAGTGGAATGGAACAGCACACCCAGAAATGAACCAACACATGTGCAGTTGATCTTTGACAAACATGCCAAGAACAGATAAAGAGGAAGGACAATCTCTCCTCTCTTCAATGAATGGTGCTAGGAAAACTAGGTATTCACATGCAAATGAATAAAAATGTTATTTTTGCACCATATATAAAAATTAATCAAAAATGGATTAAAGACTTAACTGCAAGACCTGAAACTATGAATCTACTACAGGAAAACACAGGGGCAAAGCTTCATGATATTGGTTTTGGCAATTCTTTCTTTTTTTTTTTTTTTTATTGTTGGGGATTCACGGAGGGTACAAAGAACCAGGTTACACTGTTTGCATTTGTTAGGTCCCTTTTATAATTGTATCCCGCCCCCAAAAGGTGTGCCACACACGGCAATTATTTCTTGACTATAACACGTAAAGCATAGTCAACAAAAGCAAAAATAGACAAAGTGGGGATGTATCAAACTAAAAAGATTCTCCACAGCAAAGGAAACAATAAACAGAGTGAAAAGGCAACCTATTAAATGGGAGAAAGTATTTGCAAACCACATTTCTGATAAGGGGATAATATCCAAAATATATAAGGAACACATTTAATTCATTAACGAAATAATCAAATCGCCAGTTTAAAAATGGGCAAAGGATCTGAATAGACAGTTCTCAAATGAAGACATACAAATGACTAAGGTGTATATGAAAAGATGCTCAATGTTATTAATCAACAGATAAATACAATTAAAACCACAATGAGATACCACCCCACACCTGTTAGGATGGCTATCCTCAAAAATGGAGACTTTACCTATTTTATGTTTACATGGATGGAGCTGGAAAATATTCTTCTTAGTAAACTATCTCAGGAATGGAAAAAAAATATCCAATGTACTCAGTACTACTATGAAACCAATTTGTAATCAGTCACAATTTCATATGAAAGATGAATCCCACTATAGCCCAGGATGAAGGAAGGAAGGGGTTGGGGATGGGAATGGAGGGGGGTGGTTCAATAGAGGGAGGATTAATGGTGGGACCACACCTGTGCAGCATATTGCAAGGGTACAAGTCAAATCTATTAAGTATAGAACACAAATGTCTTAACACTGTGATTAAGTAAATGAGGTGAAAGCTATGTTAATTAGTAGGATGTAAGCACTCCCATTTGTCCAAATAATCAACCCATTGAATCCCACAAAGGCAAAAAAGAAAAAAAAAAAAGCAAAAGATAACAAGTGCTGATGAGGGGGTGGAGAAACTGGCACCCATACATACTGTTGGTGGGGATATAAAATGGTGCAGCTGCTGTGGAAAACTGAATGGAGGTTCCTCAAAAAATATTATATGATCCAGCAAACCCACTTAGATACTTATTGATAAGAACTGAAATCAGGATCTCATAGATATAGTTGTACTCCCATATTCACTGCAATATTACTCGCAACAGCCAAGATACAGAAATAACCTAAATATCCACTGATGGATGAATGGATTAAGAAAACGTGGTAAATACATACCACGAGAATATTACTCTGCCTTGAAAAAGAAGAAAACTCTGCCACAGAAACATCAATTAGCATCATGCTAATTGAAATAAGAGGAACACAAAGGACAAATCCTGCACTAGTCCACTTACATGAAGTATCTGGAATAGTCAAACACCCAGATGCAGAGTAGAATGGAGGTTGCCAGGGCCTGGGGGCCAGAGGGAAATGGGAGTTACTACTCAACAAGTACAGTTTCACTTATGCAAGATGAGTACATTCTAGAGATCTGCTGTGCAATATTGTTGATATGGTTAACAATGTTTAAAATTGTGTTACAATGGTAGCTATCGTGTTAAATTTCTTGCCACAATTTTTTTTTTTTTTTTGGCCAGGGCCGGGTTTGAACTCGCCACCTCCGGCATATGGGGCCAGCGCCCTACTCCTTTGAGCCACGGGCACCGCCCTCTTGCCACAATTTTTAAATTGAGAGGACGGGATTACCAAAGAGGGAGTCAGAGAGATTAACTCTAAGTTCCCTTCCATCTCAGTATAGGTTTCAGTCTGAAATCTTTTCTCAATTCTGCAAAAACACAATTCTGTCTACCAGTCTTGATTCTGTGGTTATAGGTAGTAGATTCCTGATTCCTTTCTAGAGATGTTTAATGCCCTATAGTTTTCTTCTTTAGTTGAAGTGCAAATTGAAGAAATGAAATAACAATATTGCATGTGCGGTTTTAAAGCAAAACACCAGACATTTGTAGGTTTTCTGTGTGCTAAGCTCTGAAAAGGCACAAAAAAAGGATGGTTATAACTTAGGTTACCACTTAGTCAGGAAAATAAAGCATGATGTACTGCTACCAGAATAAACTAACAATAAAGATAAAAATACAAAACATCCAATTCCACACATGTCTTCTGTAACAGGGAAATTCTCTTAATATAAAATATCTTGCAACTCTAATCAGTAGAAACTCAGGGCAAATTAACACTTTGGCAAATTCTTGAGACCCTTGCCCTTTGGGATTTTTTATCCTTAGTTACACCTAACAACTTGTCTAACACATAGTTGGCTTTAAATAAATATTTTTTCATGAATGAATTAAGATTTAGGAGAAATAAAAACTTTAGGAGGATTACCGAACAAACCAAATAAGGAATTTTTAAATAAACAAACAAAGACAGCTAAGAGTTATAGACTCCCAATAGAACAAATAAAGGTTACGGACACCAAATATATTTCCAATCGTCTTTTATTTCCACAAATTGGTTGATGGGATAAACCAGGCCATAAATTGGTCCTAAACATTTAGTCATTGGCCTCAGCGCATTCTCCTCCAGAAAGGATATCAGATCTTGGAATAATATACCCCCTGCTAAGATATATGACCTGCAATATTAGAAATCTGGGTAATACATTCAGACTAGGCTTTGGCCCCAAAAAGAAAACGGAAGGCAACTGCACACTCTTAAACATTGGTGCCAAAATGTGCACTCTCCTCTCACACGAGAAGGCCACTGCATATAAATGACACGAGGAGTCAGACCCACTCCGCGCTTGTGTATATTTCTTTGAAACAAAAACTCAAACATTTCCAAGGAAAACAAGGCTGATAGCATGCAACACTAGATGAAGAATAACAGATAAATCTTGCTTTGGGGCTCATTTCAGCTGAAAGTTCTAAAACCTCTCTTAAAACAAGTCTTATGAACCTTAATTAGATGTTATAATAGCGATGAGATGCCTTTAAAACAAAAAAATACTTTTTTTAAAACGTCAATTGTTACCATTGAAAATTTTCTTTCAGTGTTTATCATTACATGGTGTAAACATTAGTTGCTAACTAAAGCTTATAGTAGTATGCCAGTATTTTCATGGGAGAACATTTGTGCTTGCAATTAAAAATCAGAGAAGTGGGGCAGCGCCTGTGGCTCAGTGGGTAGGGCGCCGGCCCCATATACCGAGGATGGCGGGTTCAAACCTGACCCCAGGAAAACTGCAATGAAAAAATAGCCAGGCATTGTGGCACATGCCTGTAGTCTCAGCTCCTCGGGAGGCTGAGGCAAGAGAATCGCCTAAGCCCAGGAGTTGGAGGTTGCTGTGAGCTGTGACAGGACAGCATTCTACCAAGGGCAACAAAGTGAGACTCTGTCTCTTTAAAAAAAAAAGAGAAAAAGAAAAGAAAAGAATCAGAAAAGTTAGCTTACTATCCCTTAGTATAATTCTTATGAAATGAGAAGTTTAGAATGATCTTCCCCATTCCTGTGGACTAAGACTCCTCGGGCTATTTATTTTAATTTTTCTGTGTTTATGTTGACAGCATTCTGGCAGCCACGTGCTTTGGAATAATACTGTAATGTTACTTTACTTAGGCACCCTCCAGTGTGATGATTTTTATCTCTTACACATCTAATAATTTTATTCAACTGAAAAAAATTGCATTCAACTCAAAGATATAATTTAAAATTTCTTAACTTTAAAAATGCTGTTGTCTTTATAAGTAGACTTTTTTTGCTATCTGGATAGATATGAAGCCACTGAACCCATCATTTAATTAGTTGAGATTTTAAAAAATATTCATACTCTTAAATATTAATTAATCTATAGCATTAATCCATTAAATTATATGATTAACTAGATTAATTTAGCATTTCAAAACATAAAAAAGAACTTAAAAGATCTTTAGTCACCAATGCCATGGTTAACATTACACATAAGACCATCCAGCTATTTGACCCTTTGGTGTATCAAATGAACCAGCACCAATCTAACAGTGGTACCGACAATGTTACGCACAGTACAAAATGCCTTATGTCTTTGGAACTCTTTATGTGCAAAGCTAATTTAACTGGCTGAAAAACAAATCTGGAGCTCTTATAGAGAGATTAATGTTTTTAAAAAGTTAGACATGAGTTCACTAGAAATAGTATTTTAGAGTATTTCGCTTGGGTGAAGAATTAGAGAGAGAGAAGGAGCAGGTGACACATTGTTAATTCATTTGAAATGAAATAAAGGACCATCATCAAGTACAAGCAGTTATAGTCTTTTTTCTCATTAGTGAAAAACAGAAGCAGATATTATGTTCCACTAGGTGATGCAAGATGCATTATCAGAATTATTCAATGAAACTTAATATAATCTTACAGAAATTAGTAAAAGTGGTAGATGATGTTTATTCAGTGTCTTCCTTTATGCTCAAACCAGAGGTATAGGAAAAGGCAATTATTAATGTTCCAATATGAGAAAGTCAAGCAGGGCCTACTTTCTGCCAGCCTCTGCAAAAAAGATGGGGGAGAAGCCAAGGAAAGAATTCTGCCCAGTATCCCCCAGGTCAGAGATGCTCCCCCAGCACAGAGCATTGCTAGTTGAGAATAAAGGCTTTTATAGTTGACCTTTCTCTATATTTTCATTCCATTTTGCTTCCATTGTTTTTTTTTTCTGGAACCATCAAAAGATCACTCAGAAAAGGTGTTCTCTACTAAGAAGATTAAACAAGCCTCTCACAAACTCTTAATACATCAGGAGACATAATTGACTCCAGAAGTTGAGTAGTTGTCATTTATTCCATAAAATCTGGGTAATTTAGCTCTCTTTACAGCTTTATCATATTAGGAACAGAATAATTATTAACTGATAGACTTAAAAAAAAATCAGACCTGAAAGTGACCTAAGGGATCATATTACCAGGGCTGGAAAATTGGCCTGGTAGGTTAATTCATCTGGTGGGTGGGATTTATTTGGACTGAATTTAAATGCCATTAGACTACACATTCCAAGTACCCACTGATCCTCTACAGATATATACATTCATAACTTCTGATCTTTCCCAAATGTATAAGGTGATGAGATTGAATTCGGATGCTTAAATGTGGAATGGACAGTTAAGAGAGAACCCATTAGGTTCATTAGCCCATTAAAAATGACTAAGAAAGCCACAGAAGATCATTTATGGTAGAATGCAAAAAGGGTGCCAATTTTTTACCTTCCCTGAATCTCTTGCTTTTCCCCAGCACTGAGCACCACTAGTTGAGCATTTTTGCTCTTCCACTCTGATTTTGGACTGGTAGGTGGCTTAGTTTGGCCAGTAGTATACTGGCAAACATGCCATAGAGGCTTGAAATGGGCTGAGAATTGCTCTCTCTCACTGCTGCTGCCACCATGGGAACCTGCCGAGGCCAACCCACTGGGAAATGAGGGACCTGTGGAACAGAATTGAGTTTCTCAAGCGTGCCAAAATGAAACCAGCCTAGATCAGCCAGCATCTAGCCACTGCTAGACATGTGATCAAGACCATCCAAGATCATCAGAGCCTCCAGCCAAGCAGTGATCCCTTATCTTATATTTATGAGGTTCAGTGGTTGTTATACAGCATTTTTGTGGACTGGATAACTGATAGATCAATTAGAGCTTCCCTTAGAACTAAGGATCTCAGGTGAGTAAAAATATAGATTCTTGCTAGTACTAGATTAGTTGGAATTGGCTGTTGTGGGAGAACAACTCGAAAACTTGTAATAACAAATTTGTTTTAAGTCTTGAAGCTGAACACAAATCTCACAATATACCTGTCTCTAAATTATAAGAGTCAAATACATTCTAAATCCAGCCTAAAGGTGGATCTGGGGCCATATTTAAGCAACAATTTAATTACATTTCTGTAATAACGAGAAAATATTAGAATGTATCTCATTAACATTACATTTTGTTTTGATTAGTATACTTATTTAACATTTATTGCTGCTTAGTTATTTTTGATGAAAATTAAATTTTTTTTCTTTTTTTAAGAGACAGAGTCTTACTTTGTAGCCCTCAGTAGAGTGCTGTGGCGTCACAGCTCACAGCAACCTCCAGCTCTTGGGCTTAGGCGATTCTCTTGCCTCAGCCTCCCGAGTTAGTTGGGACCACAGGCGCCCGCCACAACACCCAGCTATTTTGTTGTTGTTGTTGCAGTTTTGCAGGGATTGGGTTCGAACCCGCCACCCTCGGTATCTGGGGCCAGTGCCCTACTCACTGAGCCACAGGCGCTGCCCAAAAATTAAAATTTTTTCAACAAGGATGAAAATGAAGACTTTGATGCTTGGTCTCTCCATTAACTCTTCTGAAAGCTAGTTTTTTGAAACAGGAGGCTATATACCCAGATATTGCTGTTAATAGTGAAAGATCTTCATTGAAAAAAATAAAAAGAATACAAATAGCATTTTAGGTGTTTGACAATTTAATATTTTGAAAATGGAAGTTATTACACTTCCTTCTGAGATGCTGAGCAAATGCATTTAAACTATTTAGGGAGAAGGATGGAAATCATCCAGATGAATGTTTGATTCTCTTTAGATATCAAAGGACTCTTTCTTCATACTGTCAGTCCACATAAATCAAAAAAGAGAAGATGCAGGGGTTAAAATCGTTTTTATAAAACTTGTGAAATGATAGGGAGTGGCAGAAAGAGAAAGTCAAAGATATACCAAGAAACATTTGGTAAATTCTTATTCCAAACAGTAATCCCATGGCAAAGAAAACTGAATTTTGATTGTGGACCACTGATCCTTAGAATAGGGACTTCTCCTGGATCCGTGGGCCTGAACAGTGTCTGTGAAAGGCTCTTGCCAGAGTGAGTTCTCTGCAACAGCAGATTTTACATTTTTTTCTGAAATGAATTATATTTTCTATCACAGCCCAGCATACACGCATACAAATACATTCTAACATATTCTCATTATTACTTAAATGTAATTAAATTGTTAAATATGACCCCAGATGAATCTTTAGGCTGAATATAGAAGGTATTTGATTCTCATAATTTAGGGACAGGTACATTGTGAGATTTGTGTTCAGCTTCAAGACTTAAAACTAATTTGATAGTTGACGCATGTTTATATACATGCTTCCTTTTGAAAAACGCAATAATATCACAGCAGAATCATAGCAGAAACTATCTGAGCTGTCAAGTGATAGCATTTTTTTTGTTATATCATCAGAAGCTTTCTAGAAAATGAGTGTGTGCTTTATATAAAAGTTGAGTTATGGGCGGTGCCTGTGGCTCAGTGAGTAGGGCGCCAGCACCATATACCAAGGGTGGAGGGTTCAAACCTGGCCCTGGCCGAAATGCAACAAAAAATAGCCGGGCATTGTGGCAGGCGCCTGTAGTCCCAGTTACTTGGGAGGCTGAGACAAGAGACTTGCCTAAGCCCAGGAGCTGGAGGTTGCTGTGAGCCATGAAGCAATGGCACTCTACTAAGGGCGACAAAGTGAGACTCTGTCTCTAAAACAAACAAACAAACAAACAAACAAACAAAAAGTTGAGTTATTTTAAAAGTTACCATCACAAGCCCTCTGAAAATTTAACAACATAACATCCCTATTTGGTATTATTACAAGGGCATTAACTTGGTCACTGTGGAACTTTGAATTGCCTTGGAGATGCAGATTTTTTAGAATCATACCAACAGAGATAATAATACATTCTTAGTTTTGTTCCTTTTAAAATCTGTAGCTGGTTGATTTAACTCATTAGGGTATAGAGGTCAAAGAGGAGCTGTCCCAGAAAGCCCACTACAATCACTGGCTCAACATCTGAGTCAGTCTGTATGTTATTTGTCTCAAGACGATCAGAATCGGGATAGTTCAACCTCAATTTACCACACACACAAAAATCCTCCTGGAGAATGGTGTCAAAATATATATGTAAATAGTCCTTTCGGAATTAGAAAATGTACATTTCATTTCTATCCGGATTGTTCCAGTGTTTAATGACGGGGGCAAGTTTTGCTTTGCTAAAGAATGACTAAAATTCCCTACGTACAGAATATATCCCTCTGTATAATGCATCAGTCCACATTAAGCACTGGATTTCTAGAAATATAGACACACATTAATATTTCTATACATTCCTGTTGGATTTGGAAATGCTACGTCTTTGGAGGCTTTTTTCCTGCTTCTTCAAATTCCTAAAGAATGGCTAGTCCATCCCCTCCCTATTTTTTTAGCTTCTTGGCCAGCCTACTACAAGTTTACTGAATATATTTTTTCAATATTTGAAAATAAAATAGGGAAAAATCTTCTATATGTTTATAATTTTAGCATTTACAACCTACTTTTCCAAAACATTTTCAAGGAGAAGACAATGCATTATCTTCTAGAAAGTATCAAAATAAAATTCTAACAACTGGAATGTTAATTTACTAGGTGGCAAAACGGGTATTTTTGAATGCACTTTAGCATTAATATTTGATTTGCTGAATGACAGAATTTTATTTGTGATTTTAATTTATTCCTTAAGCCGTTTCTCAGTCTCTCACTCAGTAAAAGATTCTACCATAATGCAACATTTGTGTCACCAAAATAATATGAAAATTCCCATACCATTCTTACTAGTTTTGTGTGACACATGTTTTGGCTCATCCCTATAAAATATTCAAAGTTGCTAATTTAAGAAAACTAGATAAACACATTCCAAATTTGTACATTTTGGTTTTACCAATATATGATTATTACTGGTTATAGAAAGACCATGTAGCTTCATGTACTGCAGATTTAGGAAGGTTTCTCTCTCTCTCTCTCTCTTTTTTTTTTTTGTATTCAAGGTTAAGAGAGCAGGTGAATCATAAAGAGGAAAAATCTGTTCTTTCTTTCTCATCAGTTCGAGAGACTGCTTGAAAGGAAGCTGGCCTCAAAAAAGAGACAAACTTGCTGGTTCATACAATTTCCTAGACCCATCTTCAGTGTAGATCCAAAAGTCAAAATGTCCAAATACCAGAAATGATCTGCTATTTTGCTGAATGTGCCTTTTGGCATAGCAAGATACCAGGGTTCACTTCCATTCAGACCTACTGGGAACCCAAATGGTCTCTAACTATCAACAGACTCAGTGAAGAACCATGTATCTATTGAGCTCCTAATATCTACCAGACCCCGTGTGCATGTAACAGAAAGCAGTAAGACTCAGACCCTGGTTTCAAGAAAGCCTTGCTCTTGTTAAAGTAAGTTGACGTTTTCCTGAACCCACATCTCACCCCTTCCTGCTATTTGTTTATGAAAAAGTCTAGGAGAATGAGCAGATGCTTATTTTTTCTCTTTCTGTTTCATGTTTTATAATATGTAGTGATTTTTGATCAAGCCTCCTACTTGCTGCATATAACACTTTCCACTGTCAAATAAAATCTTTCACTAAAAAATGTTACCGTGGTACTTTATATTTTATAGTTTGCAGACAAATCTAGTCATAGACCACACAGCTCAAGAAGCAGTTTTAAATTATTATTACTTTAAGTAAAAACTTTCCACTCTAAGGCCTAGGGCCTTTTCCTTTTAGCTTAACAGCCATTAGCCAGCCCTTCTACCCTCTTCATTACTTTCACTATTCAGGCCACAATTCCCACTGAAGTTTCTCTTTCTCCAAACCTCCTTAAATGCAAAAGTCATCATTCATTGAACTGAATGACCTGAAGAACCTTCTGGCTATTAGAACACGGACCAAACTAAACCAGTATAACATTCATTTGCAAAGTACTTGACAACACTGGAAATCCAACATAAACTTGGATTGGCATAAGGTATTAATGCCACCATTGTTGCTATTATTATGACCATAATTAAAGATGATACAAAAGGTATAATCTATTATGGAACTAATGATTCAAGAACCAATTCCACTAACAAATTCTCCTTTCAGTTCTAACATGAAAACACACAAAATCTGCTTGTAAATAACATAAATTCTCTCTTGCCTATCACAGGAGTGAACACCTAGCCGGAGGTGGATGTAAGAAAAAATACACACTGAATTCTTTGTGCCTTTCTTCCATTTTTTCCTTCATCTGAATTTGTGAGCAACAAAACGCCCTGCATAACCCCAAGCACAAAACAGTGCCTCCGTCCTCCACCCTGCGGTTGTCACGAAGACCCCCAGTGGGGGCGGGACTTACTTGCTGCTGAGACAGCGTCTCAGCGAGTAGGAGGCCCCTCCCCCGCACGTGCGCGAGCACTCGCTCCACGGGCCCCAGGCATCCCAAAGGCCGTCCCTGTCCTCCTCGGAGCGTGCTGTCCTGGAGCTCTGTAAGGAACAAGAGGATGGTCAACATCACGGCCCCACTGAACCCAGAAACGTGTGTCCACGAATGTGGGTGGCCTGTGTGTCTGCACATGGTAGCCTTGCTGGGGATGAACGCGTGCATCAGATACTCTTAGATTCTTCCCAGTTTAATAATGTGCGTATGTTTGGGGAGAGGGATATTTGATTTTAAAAACTCTGGGCAATGTCTGAACAGGGCAAGAGATTGCACTAACGAAGCAAATGGGAAGGGAGTCAGAAACAGGGATCTGGGTTAGAAAATTGATCGTTTTTAAATCACAATTTTGTTCAGGCATCAGGAGTTTAACTCTTCCATCTCTTTGTGAAAAGGAGAAATTGCCCCCAGAGATTTTCCTTACTCTGAGAAACTTGCATGAACATACCACTACTGCTTTGCAAAATATGTTAAGAGTGTATACAATGTAACTTTTAAAAAATAAAGCAGTTTCACTCCTGTTTTCAGATTTGTGAAAAGCGTGAAGTGACTTTGGTAATGGAGGGATTGCCTCTTGAAAAATAGATTTGTCTGTTATTTACAGGCTTCTAGGACAATTTGCATCTCTTGTAAGGATAATTGTTATGTACAGGTCTCAATGGTGCACTTCTCACTTTTTTTAGAGAGGAGAAAAAGATGAAGTTTGTGCTATAAATAGGCTCTGAAGTTAGGAACTGTCCTGGTTTGGGTACAGATCTTGTTTTGACTATGAGTCCCTGAACACGTAATGTCCCACTTTTCCTATGCCCCAATTTCTCTTTATATAAAATGAGGACAATATTATAACCATGTAACTAGACACATACACTCATATGAACATATACACAAACATACACATTCTATATAGGAGGATTAGCTAAATGAACTTAGCCTAGGACAAGAGCCAGAGCAAAGCATTAATTTTTTATGTTGCAGTAATGGGATCCTTTATAAATCAGTTGCTGTGGGGCTTGGTTGTTAAATTGACTACTCCTTTGAACTTTAAAAACCTGTACAAATTAAGTCAAACTTGGACTCAGAATGTTATGCAAATGGTTCTCTAAGTGGTACATGCTATGTTTAGATTCTTAAATCATTCGAAAGGGATATGGCTTAGGGCAGGGACTAAGAGCCGTTGCTGTGGGTCTGCTTAGCTGGGGATGGAACACTGCCTTCAGAGCATCCTATCTGTGTGGACCTGGGCCCGTGTGTAACTCCTTATGCTTCAAGTTTCTTACCATAAAATCTGAAAAATAAGGATAACTACAACACTGAATCATTGTGAGGTCTGAAAGAGTTGATATACAACAAGCACATGAGGTGGAAATAACCAGTGCCCATGGGCAGATGAATAATAAAGAAAATGCAGGTTTACATATACAATGGAATATTATTAAGCCTTATAAAGGAAGAAAATTCTGACATGTGCTATAATACAGATGAACCTTGAAGATATTACACTAATGAAATTAAGTCAGGCACAAAAGAACAAATATTACCCGGTTCCACTTATGTGAGGTATCTAGAATAGTCAAATTCACAGACACAGAAAACAGAATGGTGCTTACCAGTACCCAGGGGGGAAGGAACAAGGAATTACTGTCTAGTGGGTACAGAACTTCAATTAGGGAAGATGAAAAAAGTTCCAGAGATGGGTAGTTGTGAAGGTTGTACAACGAAGTGAATGTACTTAACAATGCTGAACTAACATTTGAAAATGGTTAAAATGGTAAATTTTGTGCCTGCGTGTATTTATCACAACATAAAACCCAAATACACATATACATTTTTAAAAGAACACAGGGCCAAAATAATAAACACAATACTATATAAGCATTTCTTGCTATTATTATTATCAGACATAATTTATTAATCATGAACACAGTGTTTAAACATAGATGACATTTGAAAGGTTATAGAAGGTACACTGAAAAGGTACCAGGGCTTTCTCTGTTGATCGTAGTTGGGACACTGTGCTTTTGAGGTGTCACCTCCCTGAAATGCCCAACTTGTCCTCAGTTGTACCTGGCTACCATCTGTCATATTGCATCTCCCTGCTGATGCAATGAGTTAGCAGTTTTAAATTCCTATAAAATATGGTATAGCCTGGGTAACAGAACCACACTGGTAATCCCAAAGTCTGTACTTTCTAATGGAAGCATTCGTTGAGATCTACAGCCTGGTTTTTATTAAAAGAATTAATCTTTAATCACTGCAATTTGGGATACTTCATTTTTGAATGTGAATAGTGAGAGAAAAAAGACCTTTGGGCACTAAAATACACATATCCAAAATCTCCTCTCCATATGCCCATTAAATTCATCACTCAGATTTTTACAAGCTTATTGTGAATCTCCTGATTGATTTTTTTGTTCACTTTGTGTGATTATTGGAAGATGGGACTACTGAGAGAGGTGTAGTATCTGCATGATGCAATTGCCATTGGTGTGACAAAAATAACATTTGTACAATGCAATTTTTCTCATTTTATTCAAATCCAATATGACTGCAATGAAAACCAATCACAAATGGTAGGATTCAGGCAGTAATTGAAATGAGTAATTACAAACTCTGATGCTATCCAATAACCATAACTGCAAAACCAAAAAAAATTCCACATATAGCATTCACATATGAATTGCATTTCCATGGGAGATAAGAACGTAAGAATGTCAAATCCTTGAGGGGTTTCCCTCTGGCTGCTCTCTAGGTAAGATATCAGGAAATAATGTATGGCTGTGATTTTGTTTTTCTAGAAAAACTGTTTCAGACTCTGCTAAAGTTGCTTGATATTTTTCATGCGCCTTGTCTAATTAGGCCCTGAGAAGCCTTAGTTGAGTTTCACAGAGCATCTCATTTCAGAACAAGTTACACGTTTCTGTACAACTACACATATTTAAGCACCTGCGTTGTCTCCAAAAAAGATCTCATCCTAACCCAGAAGCGAGTCATAGATCTAATTTTTTCAAAGTTGAACAAAGTCCAAGCTTTCTTTTAACAAGTAGAATAAACAATTCATTTCAACGGAATCCATGTTTAAATGTTAGAGGAAGTGATTTTCCTCCTCTTTAACTGCCAGATTTCATATCTATAACCAGAAATGACATTTTAGGGATGCCTTTCAGATCATTTAAAATTAGAAGGATTTGCCTATTGCAGTTTTTAAGACTTCCTTCTGTATAAACAGCTTTTGTGTCCGGTCCTGGTAGAACACATGTTTATCTCTCTCTTATGAATGTACAGTTCTTTTGACTTTACAGCAGCACTTTTATAAAGTGTAAACTTTGAACTGCATCTAGCAAGGGAAATTGAGGCAGATGAAATATAAGAAATAGATAATGGGGGGGGGGATGCCTAAAAGCAATGGCTGTTGCTTCTGAAACCCCAAATCTAAGCTTTTCTCCAGAGCCCAGCCAATGCTTTAAAATCTGATTTCCATCACATATAAGTGTAACACTTTAATTTCAGTGTCTCAAAAAGAAGTCATGAACACTACTGAACACAGCGATCAAGAGATTATCCCTGACCCCACTGCTGGGAATTTCAGCAATGATGTTCTTTATTAATATCAAGGACAGAGAACTAAAGAATAACCATTACATTTTTTATAGAAGCTAATGTTTCTCTAGTAGATTTATCATGAAAAGTCAAAAGTATGTCTGATACGAGTATTAAACTTATAGGAAAAAGTCATCATGAAGTCATTTCTTATTACAGCATTTATTTTACTTTATAGCTATTGGATGGGTAAGAATAGACAGCGCCCATTTTGAGCTAGCATTTGAGAAATCCAGTGAAAATGGAGAACAGAAAGGCCTGAGTCTTGGCTGTATAATTTTATGAAAACTGAATATGCCCCTTGAGTTATTTAATAACAAGTCTGGCCATTTCTAGATCTTTGGTGCACATATTGACCTTTAAATGTAGTGTAAAGACTCCTAAAACAACTATTTTCTTGTCAGAACCCCCAACTCCAATGATCCATTGCTCCTGCTTATTCAAGAGGCTCTTAGCCTGAGAAAACACCAATTGCATGAATATGGATTGTGGTTGCAGATCAATATATACCTCCTACAAATATTAGAAGAGCTCCTCTACGCACATCAACCTCAGAATGACGTCATATTCTTGCCAATACTGGCTTATTTGAAGATGGTTTTCATCTGATAGTTTCGTGGTTGATTCCAGAGCCAAGTGCAGCAGAATAGTCACAGGTGAACAGCTCCAAGCCTGACAGCTACAAGTAGTTAAATGCTTTGAGTAATCACATGAAGCAATATTTTCCCTGCATCTCACTGCCCAATAGACACTTAACCTTAGCGTGACCTCCTGTGTACCACTTTATCCAGAAACTTCTTTCACTGACACCTGGACAGGTTATCAAAGACTTATGCAAGATAAAGGATGAAGCACAAACTAACAATAAAAGACCTATGAGTTCTCCTTGCTCAGAAATGCATACATAAAGGATACTTGGAAAATAATTTTTCCAACTGCTATAACAAGAGGTCAAGTTTTTTTAGGACTAAATGAAAATGAAAGTAAGTGCTGAGGAAATGGCTGATAGGTATTTGTAAAACTGAAGTCATATAACAGCTGAAGTTATATTATACGTGAAGTGTTTTCAGACATCAACAAAATAATAAAATGGGTTACGGGACGAGGCAAAGACTAGTTCTTAATGATTGTAAGATCCACAAGAAGGTACCCGAGCCTCTGGTTTTCTTCTCGTCCCAGATAGCGTTAGTTTAAGCCATCTGGAGCTGTGTATGGGGCTGTATAAAATGGATGTCACACACCTCTAAATTAAAAGAGGGGTAACTCCTCCAGTGATGAGAGAACCATTTTCCCGTGGGGTACCCATGCAAAGCAGAGTAAGCTATACACAGAAACATCGCGTCCATGTATGAAGCTTTGGAAACAAATCTGCAGGTTCCATTTTTAGCCTCCCTACACACATCAGGTCTCTATAAATCTTATCTAATCCTTGGCTTCTTTAACAACTTGGAATACTGGTTCTGTTGCCAACTGTACACAGAAAGGGGTTGTGATTCCCTGCTCCTGAGAGCATACAGACACCAGTAACTGGGCTCTTGTAAAAGTCCATTAGCTTTTTGATGTACTTTCTTATAGAGCGTGGTGTGTGGATACCAAAGCATGTGCCTTCCCGAATGATATTTGCTGCTGGCTTTGCTTAGGAAATTTGGATCATCTGGTTCTTATCACAGCTGCACTGTTGGGGGATATGATGAACTGCCAGTGACATAGTGCATGGTTTTTCAGGGGCCACTGCATGAAGCCTGTCCCTTGCTACTGAAGAGAAAAGTCAGTTCTGCAGCAGAGTGTAAAGGTATGCAGGCCGTGGAGGACTTCTGAGCACCTGTCTTCATTTTTTCTCTCACTGTCTCTGTGTATTCATTCGTCCACACCTTTTTGCATTCCTGTTAGGGCACCTAATTGCACTCAAGTCTGGAGGGTTGGTGGTGGAGGAAAACTCGAATTTATTAAGTACCTGTATGCCAGGAGGCATGCCAGGATTTACACAAATTATTGAATTTAATCTTAGAAGGAGCCAGGCCAGGTATTTCCCCCCCGTATTTTACAAGAAAATTGAGGCTCAGAGAGGTTGAAAAGCTACATCACATTACCAGAGAAAGGGCACAGACTTTGAACTCAGACAGGCTTTCCTAGCCACATACTAGTAAACTTGACTTAGACATGTTGCCAGATCTCTTTGAGCCAGTGTTTCTTCATCTGTAAAATAGGAACATTGATACTTCTCTTCCTAGGGCAATTGAAAGAAGGAAGAAAGAACATATGCCTAGGACCCACTAAAGGTTCAGGCACATTCACGACGCAAATACATACACTCCCATGTCACACAGCTAATACCTGGTAAAGCCAGGCTCTCTGTCCATAGGTGAACATTTTGTTTTTTCTTTTTTTTTTCTCTGCCTAGCTTCAAATTTTGACTTTCCTTTTCCTTTCAAATGGCATTTACTGGGACATGAATTGATTATAAAATGACAAAAGTGGTGCTGTTGCTCGTCTTCAAAAAAATTGTTTTGTTCTCAGCATTCCTTCTCAACCTGGGAATAACAAGTTAGAGGTAAAATTAAAACAGCTTCCTTACTCTTTAGGAAACAAAAACCTGACTCTGCTCAATGTCAAATGCTTCAGTAAGATTTTCATTTCAAAATAACTTGGGTTTTTTTTGTATTCTATCCAAAGACAAGGCCAGATTACAGCTCATCTAGGAAACTGCTGAGAAACCCCTGGGCATTTTGGAAAGCTGCACTCCAGAACACGATTTCACAGCCAGTTGAATTAAAATCAATAATTACTGATATGAACAAAGATTAGTATTCAGTAGATCTGTGACTGGCCATTGAACATTTTGAATCAGCTTGTTAAGGGTAGGCATAGATAAAATATTCTATCATTGTCAATTTCTGTGACTTTAAAAAGCATAAACTTAGCAATTACAAACACTCTAACTGCTTTGTCACAATTCTCATAGTATATTAATATTTGACGCATTTTTTTCTGATACAGATTTAAAACTCTTTAGGAGTTTTAAATGTCAAAATAAGACTTGACATTTACAGTTTCTACTAGATAATAGCCTGTAAGTTCTGGTTATCTTTTTCTACTATAATATTTGGCTTTATAATAACTATAATAGCTGAACTTAGTGGAAGGCTAAAGCTAGTAATTTCATTTCTCTCACAAAGAAAAGTGGGCAATAGAAGAACTATATTCTGCAGAAACAGCAATCATGATGAAACTCATTTGCTCTGACGTTTGTGCTGACAGTTATCACCTTCCTGGCCTTTGCTCTGTAGGGATATTTTAAATCTTTTGTACTGTTTCCTCTCAGGTCTGACAATTAGCCCTTTTGCCTGGTGTTCTGAAAGTGAAGCGTCTCTTCCTGGATGCTGTTGTTGATTTCCCCCCATACTTAGTTAGGCAAGAAAAAGTCTCCAGTGGAAAATAATATGTAGGCCTAACACCAAGGAAAACAGTGAAGAATCACCTCCTGGGTCTTCCACACCCCTCCACTCCCCAAAAGAGGCATGTTTGAAACACCCCCTCACACGGAATTCCTTCTCTGCTCTCTTCCTGAATTCCTGACTTCCTGGTGAGCCAGTTAGAAGTTCAGTTTCCACTTCTGTCTAATCTAACTCGAGCTCTATCCAAACTACAGCTCCAATCACCCATAGATACTTTCTGCAGCAAAGGCAAATTCTGCTGAAATGAATTTACAAAACATCTGTTGAAGTAAGGAAACATCTGAGGCTCTGGAAAGCACATGTTTGGGGTTTGGAATCATAGAGAAAGAATTCCTGATGAAGAAAAAAAATCTCATTTTGGGATTCGTTGGGGAAAACCAGAAAGTTAATAAATTAATATAGTGTAGGGTTTGGTGGGCACCCCCCCCCCAAAAAATACAATTGATAATGGAGAGGCTGGAATAAATGACAGTTAACTTTATTTCACTATCAAGCAAGTCAGGTTTTAGTTCACTAGAAGTGTATCAACTCTTCTTTTCTTGACCATCTGAGCCAAGAAAAAAAAATGGTGTAATGACTGTGCATGGAGCTCCACGGGACTGGATGTAACTTAAGTTCTGTCCCAATATGCTCAGATGCTTTATCTTACAAGGATCATTCAGATATCATGGGGCCAATGTTTAGAATTAAACTCTAAAACATTCTTGACATAATATTGTGTTTTCTTTTTAATCTACATTCTAGTTTCTACTTTTGGTCACATTCAATTCTTTTCACTCAGAAAAGATGATAGAACGATAAGCTCTAAGTACCACAATATTCTGCTTAACCTGCAATTACTTGTTGCTCCATCATGGATTATCAATTTGTAAAGAATTAGAACAGAATAAAAATTAAAACATCAAAGTAAGACTTTGTAGCTCATCAGGATTATCAGTGTGCATACCAATTATCTTCCCAATTTGATTATAAACCCTTTGAGGGCAGGGGTTATGTTTTCTATTTTTGAGTTACCTATAGTTATCATTGAAATAATTATTATGAATGTCACTTTGAAGAAAATCTATGAGATTTTGACAAATATTAGTAGATAATGAAATGCTTTAGAAGTATGTTTTGTTTTAAATTCTTAATTACTTTTTCATCATTTGTCTCTCAAAAATATACATAGAACAAGCAGGAGGTGAGGGAGAGAGTAAGAGAGTGAGAAATACCTAGTTAGTTACAATTGTTCCAAGTGATTCCCAGTTCAGGGAAGCTCTTCTGTTCTCTAGCTCAAATACATACCACCGCCTCCCTCTTCCACACCAGGAGATGAATTCCATCAAAAACTCAGCACTTGTAATTCAGATGAGTTCATCTTAAAAAGCAACAGCTCCCTCAATCGCCAGATCTTTGTAGCCAGGCAATCAAGGGTATCCACATAGGGTCAGAAGAGATCAAACTTTCACTCTTCGCAGATGATATGATTGTATATCTGGAAAACACCAGGGACTCTACTACAAAACTTTTAGAAGTGATCAAGGAATGTAGCCCCAACAGATAACATTTTCCTCTATCCTGTAGCCATAGGCAGCAGCTTGGCTACTTTGAGAAGTTCTGCACTTTGGGTAGTCTACTATGTTG
>CAUYRH010144738.1:0-20925 GCA_963574655.1 Perodicticus potto
TCAGCCCACATTCTGGTGGGAAAAAAATACATGGTATAAAATAAAAGAAATAAGTAAACAAGATAATTTCATATTATACAATGGTCTGTGAGGAAATAAAGAGGTGCTGAAATAGGCTGTGCTTGGAGAGGCTCCTTGGGCAAAAGTGGTCAAGAAAGTTCTCTCCGAAGAGCTGCCTTTGCCATGAGACCTGAGGCTGAGTATGAGCCAGATAGGCCAAGTGCTGGGACAAGAGCATTTCACACAGAGAGAACAGTACATGCAAAGGCCCTACCCCAGGAAGGGTTTTGCCACATTCCAGGGACAGAAGGGAAGCCAGTGCGTTGGGGCATCGCAAGAGGGTGAGTAATGAGACATGTGGTTGGAAAGACAGGCAGGAATCAAACCTTGGAAGTCTGGATGTGCTCTAACCTTAAACCAACTCTATTGGATGAGGACCAACTCTATTCAATGAGGAAGGTCTAACAAGGGAGGGGGTAGGCCTGATCTGGTTTCTGTTTTGTCACCTTGTAAAGATAACTCTAGTAGGTCACCTTCCCACAATCCAAGTGGCTTTTTTATCTTAATAATTGAGAGAGCAGGCTCTGGAGTTGGATGGCCTGGGGGCAAATCCTGCCTCCACCACTTACAGACCAGTGACTTCTGACAAGTTTCATATCCTCTAATTCTCTGATTCATGTTTCCTTACATCCCTCTTCTAATTTACAAGTCATTTCTACCTTCAAGAAAAGGTATTCTAAATCTCAACACTTCTTACCGTCTCCATTGCTCAAACAGTTCATGCCCCCATATCTCTCTCCTAGGCCACTTCAATTGCTTTCTAACACTTGATGCTTTCTTCTACACTCAGAATCTGTATCCAGTCTTCATACAGAAAAGAAAAGTGATCTTTTAAAGACAAAAGTCATATCAAATCCAATCACTATACTACTTATAATCTTCAAATGGAATTCCACTAAATACAGAATAAACTTCAGTCTTCTTATCATGATCTATGAGATGCTGATGACCTGCTTTGTGCCCACTTCCCTGACCTGACGCCTACTGGCTCCTTTGTTCCTGGGAAAACTAAAGTACCTGCTTGCCTCAAGATTTTTTCCATTGGCTGCTCCCATTCTCCACCTCTTGCCTAGAATGCTCCTCTAAATGTTTGCCTGGCTGCTTTCTCATCATTTAATTCTCAACTCAAATGTCGTTTCTAAGACAGTCCTTTCCTTAATACACAGACAAATTTAATCTCTCTCAATCTCAGCTGTTTCCAAATTGTATGGTCTCAGAACCCCTTTGTACTCTTAATAATTACTGAGAACTCCAAAGAGCTTTTGATTCTGTAGGTTATATCTATCAAAATGTAATTTAGAAATTAAAAGAGACATTTTGAAATTACATGCTTATCTAATTATTTTTAAATAATAATTAACACACACCAAAATTACAACATATTTTTTGTGAAAAATAACTCTATTTTCCAAAGCAAAACAAAATTGAGAGTAGTGGTATTGGGCCAGGAGTGGTGGTTCACAACTGTAATCCTCACTCTGGGAGGCCAAGACAGGTGGATTGCTTGAGCTCAGGAGTTCAAGACCAGATTGAGCAAGAGTGAGACTCTACCTCTAGCTGGGCATTGTGGCAGGCACCTATAGTCCCAGTGACTCAGGCAAGAGGATCACTTAAGCCCAAAGGTTTGAGTTTGCTGTGAGCTATGATGATGTCATGACAGTCAACCCAGGGCAACAGCATGAGACTTTGTCACAAAAAAAAAAAAAAAAAGTAGTGGTTTTTGTTTTACATTTTTTGTAAACCTCTTTTTTTTTTTTTTTTTTTTTTGCAGTTTTTGGCCAGGGCCATGTTTGAACCCGACACCTCCAGTATATGGGGCCGGCACTCTACCGCTCCTTTGAATCACATACCCCATTTTTTTAAAACCTCTTTAATACCTAGATTCATAAAAGGTAGCTGCATCCTCATATTTGCTTCTACCTTCAATCTGATGTAAAATGTTCTTTTATTAGTAGTTTAAGTACATGAATAAAATCCAGCCTCACATAGATACACAGTTGGAAATGGTAGGAATAGTCTAAATCTTTTGCAGACCATTGAAGATATTCCCTGATACTACATCCAAACTCATTAAGTCTAAGTTTTTTAAAGGTTAATTACAATATAGGATCTGAAGCCATATCTATAAACTTCTCTATTACACTAAAATCTATTGGTCTCTCTTGCATTTTGAATTTGATATTGTAACATCATGTGTTGGTCATTTAGAAAATGTTGGTTCATTAAGTTATGCAGATCTAAATGTTGAAATATTTTACAATACAAAATTCATCAAAAACTCATATTTGTTAGTACCACCCCCAAGCATATCATAAAAATTTTTAAGTACTAGAAAGCTGTTAACTTCACAATGGCAGATAAAGTTTTCCAAAATTATGGTTCTTTTTTTGAGATCTCAAATTTTATTCTTGGCATCAAATACTGTCAGTTCTTCAACTTGAAGAGATGGGTTCATTTTGCCCCTAGTAGAGAAAATACCAGCCAAACACGTGAACCTAAGTAGACACAGTTTCTCTGTCGGCTATTCTTTCAAACAAAATAAAAAACATAGTTAATTCAGCTCACACATCAAATAAATACACAAATGTTTTTCTGAAGACAACCAAGATACTTGGGTATGAAAGAGAACTTCTTTATGAGTATTTCCCATTTATTCATATAGTATATTTAAAAGATATGTACTCTAGTAGTTTTTCTTAGTTTTTTTTTTTTTTTTCAGAGATAGAGTCTTCCTCACTTACCCAGGCTGAAGGGTAGTAGTGTGGTCTTAGCTCACTGCAGCCTTAAACTCCTGAGCTCAAGTCATCCTGCCTCCAGGGGGAGACATGGGGCCAATGTAGCTCCATGTGAATCTGCTGCTTCACTTCAGAGTATGATTAAGATGATTATACTACTATATTTACTCTCTGTTTTACTGGCAAATATGAAATGAGTACATACTATATTTGATTTCATGTCAATTTCAACCATGCTTCTACCATGATCTCAAGGTACGATGCTATGTTTTTGAATAATCAGAATTCAAGACAGGATAGGAAAGTGTTCTGTGAGGAATTTACATACTTCAACAGTTCCAAAGGCAATATCACTTTAACCCCACTGAGCAAAGCATTTTAAATATAGCGATTTCTGAGCCCTGCTGGAAAGAATCAGAATTCCAAGATACTAAGATAGACAACAAAAAGAGAGAGAAGGAATAAAACCTAGTACAAGCCAGGCACAGCGGCTCACACCTATAATCCTAGCACTCTGGGAGGCCAAGGCGAGTGGATCACCTGAGCTCACACATTAGAGACCAGCCTGAGCCAGAGCAAGACCTCATCTCTAAAAAATAGCCAGGTGTTGTGGTAGGTACCTGTAGTCCCAGCTACTCGGGAGGCTGAGGCAAGAGAATTGCAGGAGCCCAAGAGTTGAGGTTGCTGTGAGCTATGATCCCAAGGCACTCTACCTCAGGCGACAAAGTGAGACTCTGTCTCAAAAAAAAAACCTAGTCCACATAATTCGGATGTGTAAGAAACATATATTTATTCAAATCAGTAAGAAAAACAAACTACCCCATAAAAAAGTGGGCAAAAGACATGAAAATGAACATGAAACAATAACATAAACAAGAACAGGAACATGAAGTTTTTCCAAAAAATATAGACAGATGGCCAAGAAACATGAAAAAAGTTCAACATCACTAACCATTAGGGAAATGCAAATTAAAACCACAGTGAGATACCACCTTATCCTGTCAAAATGGCCATTATCATAAAGCAAAAAAACAATAGATGTTGGCATGGATGCAAAGAAAAAGGAATGCTTATACACTGTTGGTAGGATTGCAAATTAGTATAACCCCTGTGGATATAATAGTGTGGAGATTCCTCAAACTGCCAAAAGTAGACCTACCATTTGATCCAGCAACCCCACTACTGGGTATCTTCCCAAAGGAAAAGAAGTCATTTAATCAAAAAAATGCCTCCACTTGAATGTTTAGTGCAGCACAATTCACAATTGCAAAGACATGGAATCCACCTAAGTGCCCATCAATTTATGAGTGGATAAAGAAAATGTGATATATATCCTGCTACACAAACATATATCATGGAGTACTACTCACTCATAAAAAGTCATGAAATAATGTCTTGTGAAGCAATGTGAATGGAACTGGAGACCAGTATCCTAAGTCAGTGGTTCTCAACCTGTCGGTCGTGACCCACAGGAACTGTATTATAGGGCCATGGCATTAAGAAGGTTGAGAACCACTGTCCCAAGTGAAGTATCTCAGGAATGGAAAAACAAACACCCAATGTTCTCACTAATAAGTAAGAACTAACCAATGGGTACAATGGACACAAAAAGACATAAGAGATATTGGAAACTAAAAGGGGGAGAGAGTGGGAGTAAGGTGAAGGATAAAATCTTGCCTACCAGATACAATGCACACTGTCCAGGTGACAGGGACACTGAAAGCCCTGACTTCAGCACTATACCGTGTATACATGTAAAAAAACATTTGCAGCCACTTCGTATTTTGAAATGAAAAAGAAAGAAATATATATTTATTTTCTACAACTTTTCATCCCAAGCCCCTACACTTTGGATAAATAGAAAATATTTGATATTAGTTTTATCCTTTCTCAAAGTTACATGGAGGGCCGACGTCCTGATCAATAAGGAGTGATCCATACAAGTGCATTATTACTATGACATCCATTATCTCTGACGACAGAGCCTCTCTTCTTGTGGCTCTCTGTCAGTTCCATATACAATTCGGAGGCAGAAATCTTCGGTGATGCCACCGGGTCCCTGCTTTCCCTCTAGGGTTTTGCAGACATGCTAATGGCACTGGCAGCAACCAGGTCCAAGATCCCTCTTTTCCAGCGTCCGGCCCAAGATCCCTCTTTTCCAGCATCCCACAGGCCTCTGTCCCTTTCCTCTTCCAACCCCAAGGAAACCTCTTTCTAGTCTAAAGTTTGGTTGACAGCATTGCTCTCTTCCCAGCTCTGGTTAGCATTTGTTCTATCCCCATAAATATCCTTCACATTAAGATTTAGGATTTTAAAACACAATGTTCAGAAACACTCACAGCATGTGTCTGTTTCCTGGCCTGCTATATCCCTCCTCGGAGGCAATGAATCCAAATTGACTGCTTGCTTGAGTAGGAAGAAGGAAAAAGGAGGAAAACAGTGAGGAAAAAAACATGGAAGATTGTTTCAAAGATTTAGCCAACCACAATACTTTAAAAGGTGTTCAGTCAAGTCCTTATACCACAAGTACAATTAAAACTCAGCTATATGTCAAGAAATCTTCCCTTGAGGGATTAACCTGAAAGAGTCTTTTCTTCTCCTGTAGAGATAGTTCAGGCAAGCAAAAGGCTTCCACAATACTCAACCAACTGAAAGCACCAAAAAAATAGACAAATAAATAAAAAGCCAGTCTGCTCATAGACTAGTCTTAAAGTTATGTTATTATTTTTACAAATATAGGGGATGTGGGCTCAATAAATCTTTAAATCACATTCTCTAAGAAGACTCAGAATAAAATTCATTTTCTCTAAGAATGTGGGTTATATTAGTACTAAATCATTTATGCGTGATATAGCCAGGAGGTAGTGGAACTAGGAACCCCTCCTGTGATCCCCTCCTGGCCCCAGAGCAAATTCAGCAAGGGGAAATAGATCCCCTGAGCGAAAAACAGCTTTGTGTAGAGAATGTACCATTAGTGTCACCTAGTGGTAGCGTTGAAAAAAATCCTGAGGTTTGGGTTTGCCAGTAAAATCTGAGCCATAAGTTTCCTGAAATCACCCAGGCACGTTCCTACATGATTCCATCAGAGAAACAAAGAGCTGCTTTCTGGAAAACACTGCAATTTGGAAGCCTGGCGTCAAGTCTAATTTTCAACACATTCAACTCTCAGGATCTATGTCCCCATAAGTTTCCTCTGACTTCTTTTAATATTATATAATTTATATTTCAGCAATTTCATTTTATTCTTGAAATTTTTGTGTACCTTTCAGTATCCAGACTTCTCCACCAGAATCTCCACCAAGCCTAACAATATCACAGATGAAGTAGGCAGTGCACTACTCACCTGTTCACAGGACCAGACTCGGAGGCAAGGTTTCCTTGTTAGCAAGCCCTAGGTGAGCCTCCACCCCTTGCCACAAGATATGGGAGACCACAGGAAATCATCAGCACTGTATCACTGAAGAAATTCAAACCCAAAGAAGGTTTTACATGTCCAATTTGACATAGCTAATCAGTGACACATTGGACACGAAGCCACACTTTTAACTTTCCAGTCCAGTATGCTTTCCATGTATCTAACTTGCCATTTTCAGCAAAGGAAGCAAATTGACCTAGTGGATTGAGACCAAGATTCAAAGAAAATTACTGTGCCTTTTGGCCCAAGACCTAAACTTAAGTTTTCAGAATGGGGTAACATTTAATTTATAATCAACAAAGCTCGACTCCTAACAAAATTCTCATCATTAGGCAACGTTTCACACTGATTTTCAGCCTGGTGGTTATTGGACCACATCCTGCCAAATTGTATTTGCTATTGTTTTATTAGTTTTACACACTGCTCAGGACACAGGCATGTCCCCACACATATTCCCCTTCCTCTTATGTTCTCAACATATCCTGGATTTGTATATTCTATTATTTTCTTATTATGAGCTTGTGATTATAATCTTAGGTGTGGTTTTCTTAATGTCATACTTCTTGCTTCACAGAAAAACATTCTCCAAACACAACTATTGATTTGCATCTTGCAGATTGCATAACTATAAATCCTCTTCTAGACAGGGAAATCATCAAAATAAGAATGAAATTTTGCCAATGCACGTATCTTTATACTGTACACACAAAACTAGGGCACAATCTCCAAAATGTCTTAAATATTTACTTTCAGATGTTCATTGTTCATCCTCCTCTGAAACAAGAGTCCTCACATTTAAAGCAAATAATATTCGTACATTTGTAAACCAATTCCCAGAGACATGGATGACTTTCCATGAATGGAAACAAAGTTAATTTCATGTTCATGTTTTAATTTAAAATAATAAAAGAAAATTTTAAAATCCAGATCTACTTTTGCTCTTGACCTTAATTTTTTCTTTTAAGTTTCTAATTACTCTTTTCCTAAGCTAACTGTTTAAGTTTACCATCTTTGCCTCAGATAAAGCTCAAACTTCTCCTACTCTTTATTTTCTGTGTCTAGTTACACAATCAGAAGAATAGACATAGTTTGAAAGAAAAATATTGATCCAATATTCCAATTGCTTAAACCTTCTGAAAAATATATGCTTTCCTCTGCTCTCTGTAACCATGAGTCCATAGCCTTTTATAACAAGGTGAAGGGTGAAACTTTACAAGTCACAGTCTTGACAGCCGTGAGGCTAATGAGGGCTAGCATCCATGCTGATGTAAGCTAGTCAGCATGGTATTTTACTATAGAAAAGAGCCAAGAGTCATTATTAAATCTCAAATGTTACAGCTGGAGACTTAATAGCCTTACCCCAAGCCATTATTATTTCTTTGCCTAAGCACAGTTTGCTAAAATTCTGTTGGCTGTGAAAAGAAATTGCTGATTAGCCAAATGGGATATAAGACTTCCTTCAGGTCTAGCAAACAGGGTCTTGGAGCTAAGTGCCCCTCGCCCCCCAAGTGTTTCCGGGCACAACTTCATTCATAGGAGGCATCACCTTTCTATATAGCTCCACGCCAAGAGATGAAGACGATGGCAAGCTGAGCCATTAATTTTTAACCTTCTCATAATTTTCTCATTCTTGAATGAGAAAATACCTCTTGGGGCCAGGACACAATTATGAGAGGGACTTTATTTAACAAGTGTAATCAGTGTAACCTAATTCTTTGTACCCTCAATGAAGCCCAGACAATAAAAAAAAAAAAGAAAGAAAAAAGAATGAGAAAATATTTGGTAAAGAAAAATAAACCAGCTTCCTATGTACCCTATTCTTTGCAGGACATACTGCCTGCTCCCAGGTTAAACGGAATAAATACCATTTTCATGAAGACCATACAGAACCGAAAGCAGATTTAACAATATTTCTCGGCCACCTTTGCATCTCTGTATCCTGCTACCATTGCCATCAGGTAAAATTCTGAAAGACTCCAATAGGAGCTTTATGAAAAAACATTTCACAGGATGGGATTTACTAAATTCCTAGATCTTACTCAGTATCCACATGGAAAATAACTGCCAGGAAAATACTCTGTAGCCAGGAAGGACCACAGTTTTGGAAGTCGACATATAGAAACTGGTGGGTCATGGAGGAACCAAAAATGTTGACATTTCATCTCTGTCTTATTGCAAAATAGTAGTTTCTGAATCAGTGGTGGAGGAGGAAGCTGGGAGTGAAATTTCCTGTGCATCTGATTCACCCATGGAGTCAAAACATTAAGTACAGCTGTTAATAAGAAGCAAGAGAAAGGATACACATGGTTCCAAACTAAGAACACTACCTCTGGCTTCTGGTAATAAGGGAATTGCAAGATATTTTTTGGCACAGAATCAGAACCTACTTTGAATGCAAAGTAAAAATGTTCAAAAGAAAGCTGCTTTAGGCTATATCTAGGAAACTCTTCACAGGTAGCATATGTTTGTAGTTAATGTGATCTAATCAAACAGGAGAGCCCTGTTTCATCAGACAGTGTCTGTTCTGATGACCAGGTACTGAGCTAGCAGGAAACATCTTTGCTGAAAACAGGGAGAGAAAGCTTTATTCCTGTTCAGAAGAGATATTCCCCTGTGGTTGGAAAGGAAAAGAATATGAGAGGGGGAAAAAAAAAGGTGTAATTACTGAGCCAGTCACCTCTGACGCACCATCTCCACAGATGATTTCTCCTCCCCTTCGCCTCTTTGTCTCCCACTGCCCCTCTGTGCTTCTGCACTTTGTCATCTCAGAACTTACAATGAATATTCATATGTCTCCACAGCGATCTGGCTGTACTATGATTAAGAACAGACTGAAGTACTTAAGATCGCCTCTTCTGATAAAGAAAGCAGTTGGTGTCGAATATAAATGTCTTAACACAATAACTAAGAAAATGCCGTGAAGGCTGTGTTAACCAGTTTGATGAAACTATTTCAGATTGTATATGAAACTAGCACCTTGTACCCGTGATTGCATTAATGTACAGAGCTATGATTTAATAAAAATGAAAAATAAATAAATAAAATAAAAAAGCAGTTGGGTAGCAAGTCACCTGTGTTAAGGAGGGACATTTTACTGTGACTAGCCAATGAGTAAAACAGTAGGTCCTACAGAGAAAATCCACCCACCTTATCGCAACTGAAGCATCCCCATTCCTTACATGTATTTGGGAGATACAGCGAAATACCAATTCTTCTAACTCATTTGTTAACCAAGTTACAGATCTAATACTTACAGAGCTGGGCTTTGCACTAGGCACAGAATAAAAGAGAGGAAAAGGTAGCCATGAGCCTTATACTTCAGAGTCTAGGGCCAGTGCTTTATGCATATGATTGGCAGCTACCATGGAGGTTTCTCTTCATTGGACTCTATTAAAATACAGGCCACTCAAGCAGCATCACCAACCAGGTAGGACGCCTGGTTGAGGTGATGGGTAACAGCTGAAATCCAGCTTGTACTCTGCTTTCCAAAATCTGTGCCACCAGAGCAGACACCCTTTTAAAAGTCATGCAAAGGCAGCACCAGGAACAATATCCTGTATTACACAGCTTCCCCTTCCACAGGAGCGACTGCACAGGAGCAACTTCCCCTTCCACAGGAGCGACAGCACAGGAGCAACTTCCCCTTGCACAGAAGCAACAGCACAGGAGCAACTTCCCCTTCCACAGCAGCGACTTCCCTTTCCACAGGAGGGACTGCACAGGAGCGACTTCCCCTTCCATAGGAGTGACTTCCCCTTCCACAGGACTGACTTCCCCTTCCACAGGAGCAACTTCCCCTTCCACAGGAGCGACTTCCCCTTCCACAGGAGTGACTTTCCTTTCCACAGGAGCAACTTCCCTTTCCACAGGGACGACTTCCCCTTCCACAGGAGCGACTACACAGGAGCAACTTCCCCTTCCACAGGAGTGACTTCCCCTTCCACAGGAGCAACTTCCTCTTCCACAGGGGTGACTTCTCCTTCCACAGGAGCAACTCCCCCTGGGGTTTCCCAGTGCTGCAAGTGTGGTCCCCTCACTTGTTAAACCCAAGCCACAGTCCTCCAGGCTAGCGCTGAGGTGAATTAAATTAACTTACAGCAGAACACAAAAATCTATATACCAGCAGAACCACCCCGGTGCAGCTGGTCTCAGACTCCTTAGGGGTTTAGATATAAGCCACTGTTTCTTAGTTTCTTTTTTATTTTAAAGTTTTAGTTGAGCTTTTCTGAATTAATAAGCACTCTGAAGTCCAGAGTCCATCCACTTTTATAATGCACATTTTCTCTCATAATGAGGACAAGAGCCTTTCACCAACTGGCTTACTATATTCCTAGACTTACAATTAGCAAATACATATGCAAAAAAGCAAAACATGAAAAAAGAGTGATGGAGGAAGCCAAGTTTGAGTGCATGATTTAGAGAGAAAGATGTAGAATTTCATCATACATCAACATCAGTTGATCTGCTACTTTCGAGTTCCATGATCATAGGGAATGGAAATGGCATGCTTTTGTCATCTGCTGCCTCTGTTGCAAAGAAAAACCGTTAATTGGCAAGTCTTTGACATCTAATGGTATTTAACATTATGAACTGATAGAAATAATCTCTCTGGGCTTTGTGACAAAATTATTTGGTAAATCCCTATTGATAATAGAGGAAACACTATGATAATGTATGCGTTCTTATTTTGGTATGAAAAATTTACACTAGTTTTAGTCAAAACAAATTTTGATCTTGTCATTTGAAAATGTAATTCTTATTCTTTGAAAAGGTTGAGAGTAAAAGCTCATAAATGCTACTTTTACACATAGCTCTCTTGCAGCTTACTTATAATGTGGTTCTTCTAGGAATTGTCTGAAATCTATTTTTCTCATAAAGATATTCCATCCAAAAAAAGCTAGAGTATTTTGTGTTTTAACCCAAGTCCTCAATTGCTGTCCACTGCCCCATGATTGAAAAGCAACCAGAAACTGTACCCGAATTCAGTTTTCATCTATGATTAAAAACCAGTTTCAAAGAGACAAGTGAGCAGCAGTCAACACATAGATTAAATTGCACCTAATAATCATTAATCTTTCTAATTGTCTCATCAAATAAATTGGCATCGTCATTCTCTCAACACAACTTTGCCTCACTGCCATAATCGACTTCAAATGATATCATATGGAATCATACTGGTTTTATAAAACAAATTTTTAAAATACCAGAAAAAAACCCTTAATCTTTAATGCAAGAAACATAATCCTGAAAAGGATATAAACTGATAGCATTAGTTTACTAATAGCATTATTTAGGTCACAGCTAAATGTATTTAAATTAGATAGCCTCGGGAGAAGCACCATTAAAGATGAGACTTGATATGGTTTGAACATGTCTCCCTTCCAAAACTCCTGTTGAAATTTAACCCCCGGCTCGGTGCCTGTGGCTCAATGGGCTAAGGCGCCAGCCACATACACCTGAGTTGCCGGGTTCGAATCCAGCCCAGGCCCACCAAACAATGATGGCTGCAACCAAAAATTGGCCGGGTGTTGTGGCGGGCACCTGTGGTCCCAGCTACTTGGGAGGCGGAGGCAGGAGACTCGCTTGAGCCCAGGAATTGGAGGTTCCTGTGAGCTGTGATGCCACCGCACTCTATCCAGGGTGACAGCTTGAGGCTCTGTCTCAAAAAAAAAAAAAAAGAAAGAAATTTAACCCCCAACGTGGCAGCATTGAGAGGTAGGGCCTTTAAGAAGTAATTAAGTTATGAAGGTTCTGTGCTGGTGGATGGATTAATTTAATCAGGCATTAATGGGTTGGTGGACCATGGGAGTGGTAGCCTTATACAAAGAGGAAGAAAGCCCTGATCCAGTATTCTCACCCCCTTGCCATGGGATGCCCTATGCCACCTAGAGACTCTGCAGGGAGTCCCCACCAGCAAGCAAGCCCTCATCAGATACAGCCCTTGACCCTCCAGTTTCCAACTTCTAAGACTGTAACAAATGAATTTCATTTCTAATAAATTACTATTTTGTGGGTATTCTTTTATAAGCAACAGAAAATGGACTAAAACAACCCATAAATCCAATAAAAACCCTTCCCATGACTCTTCTTTACCCCCTACCCAAGTTTCAAGTTTCAATCAACCACAAAGCAAAGAAAACTCTGGATTCAAACACTTGGAGTGCCTGCTTTCCATTCCTCTACAGGCTGTATTTCTTTGATCCTTCAAGATTTGCACGGCACATCTTCCCCCAACACTTATCTGACTCACAACACCTCCATCAGCCTGAGGTAGGTATGGCTTTATCTCACCACTTACCATAGTAACATAAACATCCCTTTATGTCTTTCTCTGCTAGAATATGAGTTCTGTGAGGCCAACTGTACTTGAGTCTCTGTGTTCCTAGTGCCACCCATGCTGCCTTTCCAGGACAGATTAATGTTTGTTCAACGTAAGAACCAGAGACAGGATGAAGTGGTACCTTTCCTCCAGTGAAAGATAGGTTAGAAGTATCTGCTCTGTCCATTAACTCCCTGAAGAACTAAATACATCACTACAAAAGGGGACCTCTCAAGGTTTCAATCATTTTTGAAAACTTCCATAGCTTATCTCCATTTCAAAGATGATCATACAGAAGTGTGGGGAGCTCTCTGAGTTCACTTGATAGTTGTACCTCTCACATGCCTTGTAAGTCCAGAGGAACTAATCTGGTGTAGAATGCTACCTGCAGTTTCCTCTGTGGAAAAAGATAACAACGGGAATAGCTATCAATCAACTATTTCACTATGAGTTCCTTGAATTTTTCAAATCATTTTCTCTTTATTTTGGCTTCCAAACTCTTTATGTCCTGAGAAACTTGCTTTTTTGACATACAGGCAAAATTGTCATTCTGCCCCTAACATGAAAGAATAATGTGTTTCAAGAACATTGTTTTCCGGTTGTGTTCATTTAACCACATGTATCCTTACTTGGTTAAACTCTTGAATAAGTTTCAAATTCAATCTCTGAGCACCAATCTGCATTCATAAAAATGCACAGTCTTTATGCACCTGAAAATTACATTCTGCTACATCTTTATTGGAAAGGATACCTATATTGTCTTGACTAGGCCACCTTCGGGTAGATTTATGAAAAATTGGCAGCTCTTAAAGGTTGGATCTTGACGTGTCTGTCTTACAAACCTGTGCAGTTCTTTGATCTCCAGTTTGAATCACTAAGGTGAGCTGTTCTGAGCTCAAACAGCAGGCATCATTTCTCCATCTGCTGCACTGCACTCCAGAGATGCCACAAGCCCACAGAAAGTAAAAGGCAGAAGGGAAAGAACATTTCTCTGTTGTTGTTTTTTTAACTTAAATGCCAGGAGCAAATCAAGCCCAAGAGTCTAGCTACTAAGGGAAAAGGCAGAATCCATCAGCATTACTGTGGGGAAAGCTGTGTAGGTTGTCCAGACACAGGAAGACACCCTTGTGAGAGAGAGGGGGGAAATAAAATCAAGTATAAAGCAGCTCTAAATTGTAGTGATGTTAAAAACCTAAAACAGCAGGTTAGTCAGTAGGAAGACTTCTTTGTAAGGGCTCTCTTTCCCTTGCTTTGCTGTAAAATCATTCATTCTGAGAATCTCTGCAAGTGAACCAAGAAAATATGCCCTCAAACAGTGAGAAAACATTATATTCCATTTCATGTGATGTGAACACACTACTTGATGTTTGGTTCCTTGACCAGGTCATTACCCCATGCAAAGTAAGAAGTGAAATCCTGGGCGTCATATGCCCAAATTAAAAAGAATTCGGCCTGCTGACTCCTTAACCAATGTTGACAAGTTCTACAGACTGAAGGCTGTGGCCATTAAAACTGCAACTGTCTATTATTATCCCTTCTCTGTGTTATTATTCTATTCTTAGCTGGCAGAGTTACTCTATCAGCATGAAAGCATCAGTCAAACTTCTGATTGACTACAAGAGCATTGATTAACATGGACACAAGAGTTCTGTTAAAACTGCAGGATCTTTCTCCAAACAGCTTAAGCACACAGAGCTAAACTTGCTACTGTGGTAACCAGAATAGAATACACAGCTTGTTATTTTTAATTACATCTCCTCCATAGTTAGGTCTTTCCTTTGGAACAATAGATTATTACTTAGCAACTTTTGAACAGGAGGAGTGGGCACACCATCCAGCAGAGAGCCAAGAAGGTGCTCCATGCCTGCTCTGTTAGACTTGCTAATCAATTCACTGTAGCTAAAATGAAAGGCAAGGTTCTCGGTGGGTATTAGGATCTTAATTTTAGGCAAAAAGCATTACTCATGCAACACAATACATCACAAATTCAAATGCATGAATGCTGAGAAACACATTTCAAAGCCTGTGGACTCCTAAGAAATTTTACAAGTAAAAATGAATTCTGAATGTTTTTCACATGTTGTTGCTGGACATTTGGAGCGCTGTGGTGGTGCTGTTACTTATTTGTGTTTAATATGCGTATTAATATTGTGTAGATTAGAGATGCAATTTCTGAGCAGGGTCATTTTTATCTCCCAGGAGATAGTTGACAATGTCTGGATATTTTTGTCATACTGGAGGAAGGAGGGAGAGCGCCACTGACATCTCATTAAATAGTATTTATAAAACTTCTCATAAAAATTAGCAGTCCTTTGCACTGCTTTTTTCCCTCCCCAGTTTTCTATCTCAGACATTTCATTAATTCATCTGGCTGCCTTTTATTCCTAAAGAATTTACTTACACCAAGAATTCATATTTAATTGAGTTTAGGTATTATTATTGACATGTTATTTTTCAATGAGGAGATTTAACACTCTTTCTAGCACCTCACTCCTACACTTCCCTTTTCACTGTTGCTAAAATAAAAGGCAAGGTTCTTTATTATTCTTTTTTACCTTTTTTATTCTGTTTTCCATTTCTTTTTGAAAGATTTTTCCTAACTTAATTTTCAACTCTTTTTTTGAACTTTAATTTTAACTGTTGTACTTTACTTTTTATTCCAAAAGATTTTTTCCTTAACATCCATCTCCTTTCTCTTATTATTGGATTTTTTTTAGGTTTTTGTTTGTTTGTTTTGTTTTGTTTGTTTTTTTGTACTAGCAACCTGTTTTTGTTTCATGGATAAAATATGTCCTCATATTTCCCTAAGGTTATAAACTATGTTCTTTTTGAAATTTTCTTTTGCTCTTTCCTTTGTTTCTGTTTCCTTTGAAAACTGTTTAGGGTAGGGCAGTTAATAGTCAATCTTTTAAATGTGTGAACATTTACTTAAATATCTGGTGATCTTTTGCTGTTCATTTATGTTTAAAAGTGAGAAACTCAAAGGCTGTGGGTGGGGCTTGCCCAGTGGGGACATGACAGAGCATAGTCTGATGGTAACTGGCCATATTTATGGTGGTCCCTGCTGCCAACATCTGCAACAGTCAGGGTAGGCTATTCCTAACAACAAAACAAAATGCAGTTGTATGTGTCCACTGTAGGTCAAAGTGGTTCCGTCGGACAGCTGTACTTCTCATGGTAGCTCAGCCATCTAGGCTGCTTCCAGTTGGAGTTCCTTCATGATGACACACAGCTCCCATGGGCACTATTTAATAGAAACCATACCATTTCCCTGCACATCCCAGAAACAGTTACATGACTCCATCTAAGTGCAAGGGGGTAGGAGAGCATGTGAATATTCAGTCCCTCCATTGGCCTGACTCACATCTCTACAAGAGATTTATCTTTAAAAAGGATAAAGCATGCAGAAATGGGGCTTTGAATATTAAGAGAGTTTAATATGCAGGCAAAATGGGAACTGAAGACCCCATTCTTGGCAAAGGAAAACACCCCCAGGAAAAGGGAAAAACAGAGAAATAAGCTGAGCGAGGAGGAATAAAAACAGTTTAGCTAGTTTACTTTTAAACTAGAAGCTAAATTATTTATCTGAGCAGTTCTTACTTTTGCTAGAAACCTGACCTATATAAGTGATACAGCTTGCAAACACCCCTGTTGGGTACTGGGGTAAAGAACAATGGCTGTAGAGGAGGCTACAGTGAGACCTGGCAAAGAACATTAACTAGGCCACTCTGCCCAGTCAACATGCATAGCGAATACCCATTGTGGGGATTTGTATAATGGCCAGTGCAGAGATCAAGGGAACAGGTTAAACCCTCCTCTTTATTATCGCTCTCCTCTTCTAACTTTACTTTTCTTCAGTTGATTGCCACCAGTTCCATAGGTCTCATAGAACCCTGCCCTTGGGGCAGCACCCCAGCAGGAATATATCTGTCTTTCCTCCCATCTAATTTGACCTATTTTTCTCCTTTTTAGCTTCTTTAGAGTTGGAATTGCTCAGAAGAGGGGAGAAAGGGGAAAAATGTGTTCTTGCTTCTTTTCATCTTTATTTGAATCTCCACACATGGAATTTTCCTTAAAACTCAAATCAATACAGAAGTGTGATTAATGTGACTATGTCCATCAAATGGATCGCTAAGGAAAGAGAAACTTTTTAAAGTTTTCAAACATACTTTTTTTTTTTTTTTTTTTTGAGACAGAGCCTCAAGCTGTCAACCTGGATAGAGGTTGCTCACAGCAACCTCCAATTCCTGGGCTCAAGCGAGTCTCTTGTCTCCACCTCCTAAGTAGCTGGGACTACAGGTGCCTGCCACAACCCCCAGCCATTTTTTTGGGTTGCAGCCATCATTGTTGTTTAGCGGGCCTGGGCTGGATTCGAACCTGCCAGCTTAGGTGTACGTGGCTGGCGCCTTAGCCCATTGAGCCACAGGCGCTGTGCCATCAAACATACTTTTTAAAACATCAATTACTACATTTACAAAATCTACTACCTTTAAGATGGACAAGCAGACCTGTAATCCAGTCATTTATTTCTTATTAATAAAAAGTCCTACCCCAAACTCAATGGCCTGAACAGTAATATTTGTAATAATGCTTAGAGACCTATAGGTCAGGAATTTGGAAGGAACACTACAGTCTCTGTTCCTTGCTGCCTGTGTCCTCATCTGGGAAGATGTGAAACCTGGGGGTAAGGTCATCTGAAGGCTCATTCACTCACGTATTTGGAAATGAGTGCTAACTATTGCCTGAGGCTGGATTTTCTACATGTGGCTTCTCAGTGTATCTGTATGGGCTTCCTCACAGCCTGATTCCAAGAGCAAACATTCCAAGAGAATGGGGCAGAGAGGGTGTATGTTTATAAGCCAGCTTCAGAGTCATCAATCCTCACTTCTGCCAGACTGTATTGGTTGAGGCAGTCACAAAGGCAGGTGACATAAACTCCAACTCTTAATGGGGAAGTGCCAAGATTCTAGGAATGTATGTGAGATGAAAGATGTTGATTCAGGAGTTTACTGTTAGAGTTCTACCTAATGACTCACATAGGAATTTTACTAATGAACAGATTCTATTATCATTTCTACAATCTCATGTCCTGCTGAATGGAATATCTGAAGGTCTAGCTGTCTAAGAATCAAACCTCAGCATTTCAGGAAAAATGCAAAGCCAGAATTCACAAAAAATGAGGCATATTATGAAATATTCAAAAGGTAGTAAGGTTGTTCTTTATCTTCTCATTCTAGGAGTGTGTGGGGGAGGAACGGACACAGGGAGAGACAAATCTGTCTTTATCCAAAGTATAGATAATGATGTACTTCACCAAAGGAAGATCTACTTTTACATTTCTCTGTATCTAAAGATCACAAGAAGAACTGGATAAGGAATGGGATTTCACAAATAGATCCCTGAGCAGGAATTTAGTTGCAAATTCATTTGTTAAATTAACTTGAAAAATATTTGAGTTCCTACAACATAGTCAAAAATACAACAGAAACAAGACACTTCTGTGTGTAAAAAGCTCCTATACTAATAAGCAAGCTAGCAATATATGGTAATAAGCACATGTAGGTCTACACAGGGGCTCCTCAGGATGGGCATTTAGCAGGAGTATATAGCTAATATCCATTCTGACTGGACCCTCTCTGCTTTGATTGCTTGGTGCTCATGCCACAGCAAGTGAAAAATGTTTTCACTAGCACCCCTGGTGCTATTATAACAGATGAGGGTACCTGAGTGTCCAGCCTGGTAGGGGACCTGCTAGTAATACACTGGAGCTGTAGCTCAGAATGCATGGTGGAGAGTGTCAATGGAGGGGGCTGGAGAAGTAAACTGTGGTCAGAGCATGAAGTATCTTCTATATTATTTGGGGTAAATGGAGAGCTAATGAAGGGATTTTAGTCAAGAAAGCAAGCCAATCAGACTGGTCTTTTGAAAATACTTAAATTATTCTACCTGGCCTGTGAAAAATTGAGGGGCCAAGATGGTAAGAATATACTAAAAAGTCTGAACTGGAAAGATGGCTGACTGGAAGCAGCTTTCGACAGAGGCTCCTATCTGAAAGGAAAGATAGCCTCCAGAAACTGTCCAATTGAGCTGAAGACTGGGAGCCCAGTCAAGAGAGAGAGAGAGAGAAGTGATAACTGCAGGCCACCTCTGAGGCAAGCTGCGAATTCAAGAAACCAAGCTTCAGGCAGAAAAACTGAACTAAAGTTTTCCTCCATTCTGAACTTCCAGGACACCCTTCCCTGCTTACCTGATGCACCAGAAGCCTGACCTGTGCTGAAACTGAGGGAGGAGGACTTGAGCAGCACCCATCCTCCCTATCTGCCTGACCAGGTAGCCAACAGGTAAGAGACTTGGGGCCCCACCGAGCCCCAGCCAGCCCCAGGCCAGGGATGCTGCTGGGACCCCTGAGCAGCTCGGATCTGTGCTCCACAGGGCCACAGTTTGCCGCCTGCAGCAGCCAGGAACTCCTCAGAGCCTTGGCCCACCACCAGCAGTGGTCAGGAAGTCCACCAGGTCTCCCATGCAGTGTGGAGTTGTGCCCTGCCTGGCCTTGGCTCGCAGCCCGCTGGGACCCCTGCTGGCTCCAATTAGTGCCCCAGGCCCGCCACCCACAGTGGCCAGGAACTCCACTCCACCAGGACACCCATGTGGCAGATTGGCACCCTGCTGGGCCTTGGCCCGCAGCCAGCAGTGGCCAGAAAGTCTAAGGGGATTCCCGCCTGGCCTCAGCTCGCAGCCGGCCCAGACCCCTGCCCACCTCCAATCCATGCCCCAGGCCCATTGCCCACAGCAGCCAGGAACTCCACTCAGCCGGGACCCCCATTCAGCTCCCACTGGCACCCCACTGGGCCTTAGCCCCGCTGCCAGCTGCGGCCAGGAACTCCTCTGGGACTCCCTCATGGCCCTGATTGGCACCCCACGGGCCTTGGCCTGCCACCAGCAGTGGCCAGGAAGTCCACTGGGACTCCCGGGGTGCCGATCTGTGCTCCGCCTGGCCTCTCCCAACCGCTGAGACACCCGACAGGGCTCAGATCTGTGCCCCAGGCCACCACCACAGTGGCCAGGAACTCCACTCAGCCGGGACCCACGTGCAGCCCATTGGCACCCCACTGGCCCTTGGCCTGTTGCCAGCAGCGGCCAGGAAGTTCAGGACTCCCTTGTGCCACTCATCTGTGCCCCACACAGCCTCAACATGCCACCGGCTGGGATGCCCGAGGCTCTGATATGTACCCTCCGACACTTGGCCCTCCTCTTGCAGGATCCAGGAACTCCGCTGGGCCTTGGCTGGACACCTGGCCTGCTGTGGCCAGGGACTCTGCTGGGATCCTCATGCCAGGCCTCTGCCTGCCGCCCACACTGGCCAAGGACTCCACCAGGAACCTGCCAGGCCTCTGCCTGCCTGCCCAGGCCACACAACCTGCCTCCTCCCCTACTCTCTCAGCCTCCTACCAGCCCCAGCCTTCTGGTCAAGGACTCAGGAGGCTGCTGACCCTGTGCCCTCCCTCCAGAGGCCTCCTCCCAGCCAGAGACTGCTGGAGACACAGGCTCCCTTTGCAAAGGCCACCAGGTGCCCCATCCCACACCCTGCTGCTTAATCTGGGAGTGCCACACTCCCGAGCTGCTCCCGAACCCAGAACCCCCTGGGTGGGGCAGTCAGAGGAGCTACACAGGGTCACTCCCTACAAAGATCCAGCAACAACAGAGTAATCCTGCCAGGGTCTGATCTGGGAGAGACACCTCCCCAACTCTGAGGATGGTCATAGGCAACAGTGAAAAATAATCAAGAAGTGGAAACAACAGAAAAACTCTGGCAATATGAATAATCAGAGTAGATCAACTCCCCCAAGGAATGACAAGGTAGATACAGCACAAGATCCCTTGCCTAAGCAAATGGCTGAGATGTCAGAAGTTGAATTCAGAGTCTGGATAGCAAATAAGATCAGCGGAATGGAGGAAAAAATGGAATTAGAATTTTAAGCAGTAATCCAAAAGATGACCTAAAAGATTGTCTCAAGAATTCAACGAATTCAAAGACAAAATGACCAAAGATTTTGACACATTGAGACAAGAAGTTGCAGCCCTCAAAGATCTGAGAAATACAGTAGAATCCCTCAGTAACAGAATGGAGCGAGCAGAAGAAAGGATTTCTGACATGGAAGACAAAGCTTCGAATGTTCCCAAACTTCCAAAGAGGAAGAGAAATGGAAGGCAAAAATGGATCATTCTCTCAGACAGCTCTGGGATAACTCAAAGAAAACCAATATTCACCTTATAGGGATACCTGAAAATGATGAAGTGGCATCACAAGGCAGAGTCTCTTCCATATGAGATTATGAAAGAGAAATTTCCAAATAGGCCAAGAGATTCTGAAATTCAGATAGCAGACAGTTTCAGAA
>CAUYRH010144740.1:0-26662 GCA_963574655.1 Perodicticus potto
AGTAAACTTGAAGGATTACCCTGGCTAATCTATAGCTTTCATATGAAGGCTAGAACCCAGTTATAGCACAAGAAATGGGGAGAGGGGCAAGAGAGGGGAGGGGAGGGGGGAGGATGGGTGGAGGGAGGGTGATTGGTGGGAATCACACCTACGGTGCATCTTACAAGGGTACGAGTGAAAATTACTAAAAGTAGAATATAAATGTCTTCATATAGTGATTAAAAGGTGATGAAGGCTATGTTAAATAGTTCAATGAAAATATTTCAGATTGTATATGAAGTCAGCACATTGTGCCCCACGATTGCACCAATGTACACAATTATGATTTAATAAAAATTAAAAAAAAATAAGTAAACTTGAAGACAAGTCACCAGAAATTACCTAAGCTGAAACAAAGAGAAAAAATAGCAGAAAGTACCTGAGATCTGTGAGACAATAACAAACAATGTAACGTATGAATAATTCGGAGAGGGAGGCAAGGAAAGTGGGCTAGAAAAGATATTTGAGAAAATACCCAGGAATTTGTCAAAGTTGTTAAAATATACCCACTGCAATCCACAACACATGTATCTACCTGTGAACCCCAAGTACGTTAAATACCGAAGAAACTGTACCTAGGCATAACAAAATTGCAGAAAGACAATTAAAAAAAAATAAGTAGCATATGTAGAAAAAAATGTATTATATCATAAGAAGTCTGGAGATACAATAGATCCAGAATTGGCTAGTTCAGTATCTCATTCACAGCAAGAGCTCACAGCCTTTCCTTATTTCTTCCTTGCTATATTTGATAAAGAATCTGTTCCCATTCTGGTCAAAGACGTTCACAGAAGCACTGAGAAAAACATCACTGCACACATCCAAAGACCAGGAGAGAGAGAGGGTTTCTTTCTAATACTTCTTCTTAAGGGTAATAAAATCTTCCCAGAAAGACTGACCTTGCTGCTATAATTGTGCACATGCCCATTTCTAAACTAATCACCAGCAAAGAAAAAAGAAATAATTGTGATTAGCTTACTCTCATTAATATTCACATTTGAAGCTTCATATGAAATAGTCCTTCATATCTTTGTCAAAATTTGCCAGAACAAGAGTTCTTTCACCATAGAAGAGTCAGTGTATAGTTGTTGGATACCAGGAAGAAAGATAGAAGGAAAAAGAAAGAAAAGAGATTGACATTAGCTTTCTTCTTTCTCTCTCTCTCTTTTCCTTCCTTCCTTCCTTCCTTCCTTCCTTCCTTCCTTCCTTTTCTTGGGAGACAGAGCCTCTCTTTGTGGCTCTGGTTAGAATGCTGTGGTATGGCATCATCTTACCTCACAGAAACCTCAAACTCTTGGGGTCAAGAGATCCCAAGGAGCTGGGACTATAGGCATATACCACATACCTCTCTAATTTTTCTATAGTTAGTAGACAGGCTTTTTCTCTTGCTCAGACTGGTCTCAAACTCCTGAGCTCAAGAAATTCACTGGTCTCAGCCTCCCAGGGTGCTAGGATTACAGGCGTGAGCCACTGTGCCCAGCCAAGATTTGCATTTATTAAAAAGAAAATATTTACAGGTACAATAAGAAACTATTTCATATTTGAACATGGAAAGGATGAATGTAATCTCAAAGTTGCAATTGTGTTTCTAATAATTTTAGTCTATCTTTGAATGGGTCATGTACCTATTCAATTATTCTTATGTTATTATATTCCTTTCTACAACCTGTACTGGGTGCTGATGACACTGAAAAGGGATTGTTTCAGCTCTCAGAGTTTGTTTTGTCATAGAGAAAGATAAACAAAGACCTAAAATAAATGAGTGTCATTAAAAGACATGATAGCAGAACATGATGTGTCTTTAGCTCCTTAATTTACTAGATGAATTACCTTGAACAAGTTACATAATCTCTTTAGGTCTTGCAGGATCTGCGATGGGTAAGAGAGCTATTATGTATCATTGTCACACAATTCTAGTGACCACTAAATAGATAATTCATGAAGTGTTTAGGAAAAGTGTTCAGTAAGCGCTAGTCATCCTTGGTAGTTGTGCAGAAGCAGCAATGGTTGAGAAAGTCATCATGGAAATGGTAAAGCTTGAATAGCAGTTCCCCTATTGTAGAAAGGCTGAGATCAGAGGGAAAGGAATTTTCAGGAAGAATGACCACAATAAAAAAAAGATAGAGGCTTGGTGCCTGTAGTTCAAGTGGCTAAGACGCAGAGCTGGTGGGTTCGAATCCAGCCTGGGCCAGCCAAACAACAATGACAACTGCAACCAAAAAATAGCCAGGCATTGTGGTGGGCACCTGGGGTCCCAGCTACTTGGGAGGCTGAGGCAAGAGAATCGCTTAAGCCAAAGAGTTGGAGGTTGCCACGGCATTCTACCCAGGGCCACAGCTTGAGGCTCTGTCTCAAAAAAAAAAAAAAAAAAAGATAAGAGAAGCATGAAAAGTACAAGGGAAGAGATTAGGAAAAACAAACAAACCTGAACATAAGCTTTATGAGTAGAGTACAGAGTCTAGGGCTCTGAGGTGAAGTTGTGCAGTAACACTAAGGTTAGGCAAAAAGAATCACCTATAATGTGTTCAATTAAAGTGAATTAAACCTAAAGGTGCCTCTGTACTTTGAATCCCAACATACCAAACTACAACCTAACTTAGCCTGTAAACAGACTACAACCTAGTTTTAGAGTATGCGTTTGTAACAAATAACTGAGTTTCAGCCAATCATAGTCTGCCAACTGATCAGAACATACCCATGTAAGGCAAAATGTCTAGCTGTAACCAATCAAGCTATTTCTGCAGGGCACTTCTTCTTCTTCTTTTTTTTTTTTTCTGTCTCTATATACTGCCTGCTCACATTGCTGGGTAGAACTCTCTGAATCTCTCTTGTTTCTGAGTAATGTCTGATTCACAAATAGTTCTTTGCTCGAAGAAACTCTGTTAAATTTAATGTCTCTAAAACTTTTCCTTCAGTAGATACAAATAGGGTATCGGAGTTTATAGGTAACAGGGAATTATTAAAGATTTGAAACAATAAAGTAGTACCCCAGATGCCATATGCAAAGATCATTATAGCAACATAGGCACAGATAAATCTATGGATGAAAGAGACTGCAGCATACAGAACCTTCTCCAGACAGATCCAGCCACACAGAAGACCTGCACTAGTTCACTCAATGCACCATGAAGGTGTAAATGAAGGCCATTCAGAAAAGCTGGAAAAAGTGGAGCAGGTGTGAGGGACACTGCAGAAAAACTTAGTCCATGGGAGAAAGATAAGATTGAACACTTTGAACTTTGAAGTTTACCATTAACAAAACTGAAAAACTATTGAATGACTTCAGTTACAGACAGTAACATGAAAGTAGTAAATAAAATGTTATAAAGTTGGCGTGCTGCAAAATGCACATGCAGTATTAGGAAAATCATTTGCCAAATTATTATTTGTAGCCAGTAGGTACTATTAAGCTACTTAAAAACCAGCCTGAATGTTTAAGAAAGATAAATATTTCCTTCTGTAGTAACAGAACTATTTTGTGCACTTTATTAATCTAATCTAATTCAGAAGTCTTTAAAAAAAAAAAAAAAGACAAGTGTATGTTAAACCTCAGTCCATTAATGTGAACTACTGTAAATTAAAAATTAGCAGATTGCAAAGTAACGAGTTCTTAAAACATCTATTCTTAATCTCTATTACTGAAATTTAAATTTCTCTCTTATTTGTTTCTCTGGAAGTAAAGTAAGACTGCTTTGCCCTGATGTGTAGGATGTGTTTCTAATGAGGAACACATGTAAGTATCTTAAGGGTTCACCACTTAAATTACAAATGAAGTAACATTTCCTCCTGGACAAAATCTCTCCATTCATCCTGGTGTAGTGACAATACCCTGTACCCTTTCATGTCCTTCCCAATCAGTTTGGGGCAATCCGTCAAGGTTATTCATTAATCCTCATTCCATTTGAAGCAAAGCAGTCATCGACTTTATCCCCATTTCACAGATAATTTCTTTATATAGGCAATCTTCACTAATACATAATGCCATTCAAAAGTAATTTTGATACAAAAATTTTGCTTGTATTCTTGGCTGTCAGTTCTAAAAATGGAAAACATTTCTGCTTTCTATGATTTTCTGCAATTCAGGTAATGACACTTGAGGCAATGATCTGAAAGTTTGTATACTACTGGTGACTTAGGGAGAAGATTTTTCAAATATTAAGCAATCTTGTGTTAAAATTTTTATAATTTTATAATAATCTAATCTCTTTTATATTATATTCCTGTACCCATTTGGCTTTAGGAGTCTAAATCAGGGGTCCTCAAACTACGGCCCGCGGGCCACATGCGTTGGTGTGAATTGTATTTGTTCCCGTTTTGTTTTTTACTTCAAAATAAGATATGTGCAGTGTGCATAGGAATTTGTTCATAGTTTGTTTTCTCTAAACTATAGTCCAGCCCTCCAAGGGTCTGAGGGATAGTGAATTGGCCCCCTGTTCAAAAAGTTTGAGGACGCCTGGAAACAGAAAGTGTGCGCCCACTAGAAAGAGGCTGAAACTGGTAATAGGACTCTGATCTCAGCTCTGCTACTAGTTGTATGTCTTTGGATGGTTCATTTGAGACCTTTTTATATTCACACATCCCTAAATTGAGAATCATAGCCCCTGGAACTACCTATACTAATGGATACTGTGTGAATGAATGTGATAACTTACCTAAATAAAAGGAATGAAAAAAAGAAAAGTACTTTACATTTTATACCATGAGGCAAGATTCCTTTTTTTTTTTTCCCCTCACTTGATCACCCTTGGTAGAATGCTGTGGCATCTTAGCTCACAACAACCTCAAACTCATCAGGTCAAGCAATTCTCTTCCCTCAGCCTCCCAAGCAGCTGGGACTACAGGCTCCCCGTCACAATGCCTGACTATTTTTTAGGGATGGGGTCTTGATTTGGCTCAGGCAATCCACCTGCTTCAGCCTCCCAAGTGCTGGGATTATAGGCATGAGCCACTGAGCCCGGCCTGAGAGACTTCCTCTAGATCCTCCACTTGCTTTTAAAAGTAAATACAAATAATTTCTGGATCTCCATTTTTAAATAAATTAATATTTTTTAATTAACAAGTCTTAATTATATTATCTATGGGGTATAATGTAATGTCTTGATCCATGTATACAACCTGGGATGATTAAATCAAGCTAATTAATATACTCATCACCTTGCTTAGCTATCATTTTCTTGTGGTTAGATGTTGGAAATTAACTGTCTTGGTTATTTTTAAATATTTAATACCTAATATTGACACTGCTTACAATAGATCTCAAAACTTATTTTGACCAACCCCCTTTTCTCCTCTACGCTTAGGCCTCTACTAGCTGCAATTCTATTCTCTACTTCTGAGTTTAACTTGTTTTAGATTCCACTGAGAAGTGAGATTATGTGGTATTTGCCTTTCTGTGCCTGGTTTAATTCACTTAACCCAATGTCCTCTAGGTTCATCCGTATTATCAGAAATGACAAAATTCCCTTCTTTTTTTAATGGTGAATAGTATTACATGCCTTACAATTTTACTTTCTTAGATTAATTGGTTTCTGATCTTTGTAAACTGCTTTAGATAACAACTATCTAAAGTTTCTTTCAGCTGCTGCAACGTTTGCTTTGCTTTTTGTTCATGTACAACCAATGCTATCCATTAGAGGGGCAGTCACTACGGTGTCTCCTAAATACTTGCATCTAAGCAACTTCAAGCAGCTTCCCTTGGTCAATTGCAGTTGTTTAGAAGGCCCTTTCAACCCTCCAGAAAGGCTACTTTCTACTCAACCCCCCCACCATATAAAGCACCAAAATGAATTATTTGGAGGTGAAATTATCACTACGTTTAAAATATCTTTAGAACCTCGCCAAAATAAGAAAAAGAGCAAAACTATAAGATGACTATATATGCACATGTAACATGCATTACACACACATATATACAGGTAAATGCTGAATTAATGTTGGAACTTTGCTACAAGCTCTTAGATACGTCCAGATTCTGGTCTTTACATTCTAATGTGAGAGTCAATAGGGCTCTGCCTTTGGCATTTTAGTGCCACTGCTCTGGCTGCACCATGAGCGCTGTGCTTGCATGCTAGAACTTGTGTTAGAGGCTTGAAACTCTGGTTATTGTCCAGGCTACAAATCTCTGCATATCTTTATCTGAAGGGCGCTCAGAGCTTGTTAACTAACTTGCAGCATGCTTTTCTTTTTTCATGAACACAGCATCTTCCTTCATTCAGACTGGACCCCAGGAGCCTGGCACATTACTTATACAAGAGCGCAAATTCCCATTTGGCCAGGGCAAAGCTGCCCTTGGAATCAACAACCCTGGCCACAGTTGTGTTTATCCTTAGCATCTGGTTTCAGTTATCTTTTTTGTGCCATTTTGGACTGTGTTGGGTTGTTTCATGACTAAGTTTCCCACTATAGAATGGTGAACAGGGTTATGAGGTAGTGGCAGAATGTGGTAAGGTTTGGTCTCATTCCTAGCCCCGTGGCACTTAATTACTGCACGTTGTTTGCCAACTAATTCTTGGCTTCTAATTTATTTTGGGGGCTTGCCTAAGCATTTAATTGAACTTGGAGAACTCCATTCACATGTTTATGCCATTTTCTCTTTCTCCTACTGGTACATCATCAACAATTCTGCACCACATTTTAGGTCAGCTCTACTTCTTTTTATCTCCCCCAAATGCTTGGCATTCCTCTTTTTCTGTTAAATACATTTTTATATTCCTCTCCAATTTACCCAATTATTTATTTACTTATTTATTTTTAAGACAGAGTCTCCCTGTGTTGCCCAGCATAGAGCACACGGCAACTTCAAACTCCTGGGCTTAAGTGATCCTCCTGCCTCAGCCCCCTAAGTAGCTGGCTAATACCCCGCCTGGCTAATTTTTCTATTTTTATTAGAGATGGGGTTCTCACTCTTACTCAGGGTGGTCCCCATTTCCTTAGTTCAAGTGATCCTTCTGCCTTGACCTCCTGAAGAGCTAGGATTACACTGTGTCCAGCCAATACTTCATTATTTTTAAAATACCGCTTGCCCTACTTTCCTTCTAAACCTTTACCTGACTCATTATAGCAGAAGAATTTTACACTTTCTCTGTTCATAAAATTTTTTATTCCCTCATTTCATTCAAGTTGTAGTTCACCTCTCTAATACTTTTCTTGTATCAAAATACGCCTGTGGCTCAGTCAGTATGGCACCGGCCCCGTATACCAAGGGTGGCGGGTTCAAACCCGGCCCCGGCCAAACTGCAACCAAAAAATAGCCGGGCATTGTGGCGGGTGCCTGTAATCCCAGCTACTTGGGAGGTTGAGGCAAGAGAATTGCCTAAGCCCAGGAATTGGAGGTTGCTGTGAGCTGTGTGATACCACGGCACTCTACCGAGGGTGACAAAGTGAGACTCTGTCTCTACAAAAAAAAAAAAAAAATAGGCAGCATAAAAAAAAGAACTTTGGACCCCTTCACCTCATTGCAGCTGTATGAATACCAATAGCCTCGTCTCTGACCACAGCTCTGCCCACTTGGCTCTTTTACTCTCTAAGCTTTATTTAACGAGTTCTTAAATTTCATCCACTTCTACAATTTCTTGACGACTCTTACTTCATTTCTCCATCTATCGGTATCCTCCTGGTCTTATGTCCTGCTTCTAGCTTCAACCTCGTAACTCACCATTTTTTGTAGCCTCTGCTTGGTGCCCTCAAGCCCATATCACGTTGTCCTTCTGTGACCACCACATTTAATTCCTGTGGCTGGAGCAACCCAGCCACACCCCTTTTTAACTCTGGTACAGACACACACAAGTACCACCGGGAAGGTACAGACCCGGACGTAGAGTTCCCAGCTCCCTTGGGACTGTAACACTTTCTTCCAGGCAGGCTTTTTCTTCATCTTTCATCTTTTATGCCCCTCACTGCTCCCTCCCACCTTTTCAAGACTTTGCTAAATCTCCCTATGATTCCCTTGGCCACAGAATGAATACTCTGTATCATAATTTTATTTGTGAATTGCCCTACCTAGCCCCATATCCTGATGGTAGAAATTGATAAATAATGATTTTATTCACAATACTTCATTTATTTTAAAAGTGTCATATCCTTTATTCATTTCAAAATGTCATATCAGGACAAACGTTGCAAATCAAATGAATATAGTAGATAATCTAGAAATAAATTCCTGTTCCATGAATGAAAACCAAACCATAAACTTACACATAGAAAACAATGCTTGAAATATTTATAAATTGAGTCAATGGAAAGCCTTTCTAACCAACCATGGCATGCAAACTAAAAACAAAATATATATATATACATATAGATGGATAACTTTAATTACAAAGAAAAAGAATGGCCAAATCAGACACAAGAAACAAATAAACAGGACAAACCAGCAAGATGATGCAAGAATGTTCTTGCAGCACTGAGCATTATTCACTAAAAACCCTTAAATACAGTTTACGGACATATCTATATGGGACTAATTAATTAAATTACAGTTTATGCCTATCATAAAATACTATGCAAAATTAACACCAAATCAATAATATTTAATGACATGGAAAGACAGTCAAGTGTACTCTCAATGAAACAAAAAGAGGGCACAGTGCAAGGTTAGAGTATTAGAGCAGTGACTGTATATACGGGTGTATGTGTATGCAAGTACGGAGAGTGTATACAGTGTATGTGGATTTCTGTAACAGGGAGTGTTAAAGAATTTAGGTTGTTTTGAGTTAATATAATATCTCACTCCACTTTAACTTATTTTATCTAATAGGTACTGTTGTGGGGAATTAAAAATATCTTTATCGTCATGTATAGGCTAAACAATTTTAAAAGGGGTGAGCAGCTTCACAGGAATAAAGTAGGTTGGTCAGTGATTGAGGCAGAACACAGGTCACTTGGCCCGAGTGTTTGTGCTATCACATGACAGCTGATCCATAACACATCATCATTTCAATTCAGTAAGTTATTTTCCATCTCTACTGAGGCAAAGAGGGGAAAGAATTAAGATTAACCTACTAGTATAAAGCTTCTTTCTTTCTCTCTCCTTCCTTCCTTCCTTCCTTCCTTCCTTCCTTCCTTCCTTCCTTCCTTCCTTTCTTTTTCTTTCCTTTTCTTCTAGAAAAACTGATAAGAAAGCACTATGACGGGTACCAAAAACATATCTTCCCTTGATTTGCCTGCAGTCCGGCCAAGGAGCTACCACCACTAGTGTGCTTCCCAAGTATGACATCTGTTATTTTAATACATTGCTCTAAGATGGCTTGGGCATAGCCTAAGACACTTAAAACCTGGTAATATCCACCTCAGCTATTTGAGACAGCTATTGAAAAAGATCTTTTTTCCCCCAGCCTGTGATTCAATTCCCCTACAAATCTCTTCTTAGCTTCCCTGCCCCCCACAGATAAGCCTGATTCATCCAAGGGATATACACACACATGGAGTGAGGAGAGATGTGGGGAGGGGTCACTGCTCATTGCCAAAGTGGAGGAAAAAAGCAGAATCACTCACTTGTCTTTATACAGAGGACTCCTGTCATTCAGGAAAGAGGTAGCCCACAGGAGCATTTTTATTTCACAGCCAGAAGCTTCATTTAAATAAATGGAGAATTTACAACATCTAGAACAATTAAATTAAATCTAAATATTACAGTTATTGTGCTTACAAGAATCAAAATAATTCTAAAATAGTGAAGGGGGAAAGAATTTAGTATTTATTAAAAACTCACTCATCTGGCCCTTTAATCCTCACAATAGAGTCTACCTGACCCAAACCTGTGCAGGTAAGAAGCTGGCTCAAAATATCTGAGATCAAAATTCACAACGCACAAATCGCCTCCCTGTCTTTCATGACTGACTTCTTACGTGATTATATAGAGATTGTTTGACAAAAACAAAATATCTAGGTCAATCTTCTCATCCCCAGGAAATTTCATTCTGTTGAGTCACAGCACCAGGTCTCTTATTTCTAATTGAAGTCTGTATTTGTGTTTGCTACCCCTTCTTCAAATAAGGGGTATAATTTGTATAAGTTGTATAATTTCAAACTAAAGAGGCAAATGGCACTTTTGTTCTGTCCTTTCACCAGTGACTATAAGAAAATAATAAATGGGGCAGTTCTACTGCATGTGAATTCTGCGAGAATATGACGTCTCCAGGGCTATTTTACAGACTGTCTTATGGCTTCAGTGCAACATAGTAAGTGCCCCTGTGCAGAGAATTCTTTCATAACACATATATTGAAGTAGGCCTCGGAAAACAAAAAGCTCGCTTTTCAGAAGATGTCATTTGGAAAAAAGATAGCTAATAGAAATATAATACATATATTACATATTAATAAATATATAATAAATACATATATTTTATGTGTATTATAAATATATATTAGAGAGAAAGAGAGCTAGGAGTTGAAGCTGAAGTCCCCTTGCATCACCTGTTTTAATATATTGATTCTCAGTTATTGAAAAATATGAGAGAATCCCAGAAGCCTAATTTTCCTTCAGATTTGACACAGTGGTTTTTACACACAGAAAACACTGCACTCCACATCAGAAAACAACTGCACTGGCTAGGGTTGCCAATACTTGGATTGGTGGATTTAAATCTTTCAGTTATAAACATCAAGTGGATATTGTCACATTAAATGTTCAAAAAATGTTTTGAACATCTAGGATGAATGTTCCTTAAAATAAACAGAATGTGAAAGATATGTACAATAAGAATAAATTCCTTAAATTGCTACATATATATGTAAATAATTATAAAAGCTGCTGCTGAACTATCGAAGTCTCTTATGTACCCTATTTCTATCTTTTTTCTTTTATTTACTGTGGGATCGTCTAAGCCCACACTAGTGTATATAATGAAATATAAATACATTTATTGCTGCACTATTAACTTGGGTCATTTCTTTTAAGAAATTGAGGGACAACATATGCTTGTCTAAGCATGTTATGCAAATTATTGGCATAAAAGGATTTTTAACATGAACGTAGTGTACAACGTGTCAGAGTGACAATTCTTACATTCAGTATTCATTTATCCCAACAATTACCATGGTTATACAGCCTTTCCACATGTAGCCATTTTATATGCATGTTGAAAGGGAAGCACGAGTATGTGCCTGCAAGATATTGGAATTATACCCTGAACACTTTATCTCTGAGTTGTGGCATGGACTCTGTAATTCTCCTCTGTTAATAAAATCGCATACATGAGATACCCAGCAAGGTTTGTCTATTCAAAATGTTTGAAATATAAATATGTTAACATGGAAAGAATTTTCCCTTTGCTCATTTTAGACTCAGTCACATGGTCAGAGGCTGGAATTTTTGCCTGACATTTTCAGAAATCTTCTGGTAGCCATATTATTGCTTTCTTCAAAAGACAATCAAACACTGCCTACGTTCTACCCGCCTTTGTGACTGTATTTCTCATGACACACAATCCTTATTTTTAAAATGGACTTTTATAAACAAGTTTTATGTTATAAAGGAGAAAAATATGACTCTATGAAATCTGCCATTGTGCCCTGGGGATTTATCTTTGAAAAGAAAAAAAGATCTATAACAACCAGTCATGTGACACCCGGAGGTCTCTCTCTATCTCTCCCTCCCTCTCGCTCCCTTTCTCTCTCACTTTAAGAATACCATATTTCATCTATGAGGAAGGCAACATAAAAATGCTGCTAAAGTATAAGTTAGGACTTTTTAGTTATTTGCAAATGCACAGAGTTCCACATTGGCTGGAATAAAGTCTTGCAGGATCTAGCTTGTCAATGTGAACAATTGTGTGGGGATGGGACAGATGGGTAGTTGTTTCTTTTTATATTCCCAGATTTTATTTCTTTAAATAATTTTGAAAATGCTTTTTTTAATTAGAATTAACATAGACTTGTTTTTAAAAAGAAAATAAAGTTGTAGACATTGAGATATTAATGGAAAGAAAGGCAAGTCTCATTACTTGAATTAAAACTCTCACTTATTTTAACTGAAAACAATACATTTTAATGGCTGATAGCAATCATTATTTGGATTGCAATTGAGAGGACAGTTATTTTTTTCAATTTTATAGATATATGCAAAAAACATAGATTAAGTTAAATTTGAATAATCAACTAGGAATCATTATTTCTCTCTTAGTGCTTATATTGGTAGACTTTTCACATTTTGATCCCAAGTATAAACTTCTTTTTTAACTGTACACTGAAATATAATTTAAGTCAAACTAAAATTACTTTTAACAACCCTTTTGTTCATATAAAAATGACAAGAAAGCATGTCTTTATTTTTAAATAAGCATTTCTTTCTTCTTTTATAACTACTTCCCCACATTATGAAAGAATAGAAATTTAACTAATGCTCTAGCTAAATTGACCAAAGATTATAAATAATGACTTTTGACTATGTACAAATCTTCTGTAATTAAGAAAGGAAGAAAATAGTCTATAATGAATGAACTGTATTCAATATATAAGTACTGAATACTAAACGTAGATGCCTTTATACTAGTTCTCAGGTGAAATAAAACAAAACCAAACTTCATTTATATTCTTTCTGGGGTAGAAACTCATATTTTGGGTATAGTTCAACGTGGCAAAACACTCAGCTCAGAAAAGGTACTGTACACACAAATATTATTTTAATTAGTTGAAACCAAAATGACATTAATAGAAATATTTTTAAATAGCATTATTTGAGATCATTCTAGGTAACGTGGCTTACTCTAGAAACTATTTCTGTACCCTACTGAGAAATCTGAATTTTTTTGTGCTTAATTAAGTAAAAATTATTTCATTGGTCAGTTCCATACTGTGTGATGATGCTGACATGTGATAATTTTATATAGGAAATACAGTTCTATTTAATGCTTTTAATGGATTGAGTCTGTTAGTACAAAAGTGGTTGATTAAGAACCAATTTTAATTTTTTAACTTTAAACAGACTCCAAGGCTTTGTAACCCTAAATTGTTAGATTCCATTTTTAATTTCTTTAAAACTGATAAGCTTCTCTGCCTTTCCCCAAGTTCAAATTTAATTAAATCTACAACACAACCACACTGAAAGGAAAAGGCCAGTTTTATTTACATAACAGAACAATAGCAATAACAATGAATGGAGAGCCCTAAACCAACATCAGTCTTAACCACAAAATATTACTCTTGATCTCCTCAATGAGCAGCCTCTTTTCTATCTAGCCCAGAATAACCTTCAGTACTGTATGAAAATAATTATAGAAATAGAACTCACAAATGGATGAATATATTTCTGAAAGTAAATTAGGGCATTCAACACCATCACTATTAAATTTAACATTTTTATAAACCGAGCAATCCTCTATCTTCACCCACAATACCAGCAGTGCTCAAATTTTTTATCTTTTAGGCACCATAAAAATTGTCCATATATTAACCTATTCATATACGCCATGAAGAAATTAAGGTTCAGGTTACAAAACCTAAGGTACAGAAGGTTACAGAAGGGCAAGATCAGAGAAAGAAAAGTGGCAGAACCAGGGTTTTTAAGCAGCTTCTTTTCCCCAAGTTATATTCAGACTGAGGCTGCCTCAGGCACAGTCAGAGGCCAAGTTCACCTGGAGCAAATGGCCTGGGAGGAGAGCGCTGTCACTTTATGAACCAAGCCTTCACTGGAGCTGTCTTAAACTAACATCCATAGTTTGGGAACTTTGGATTAGTTATGCACTGGTCACAAAGTCATGCTACATATTTGCAGGGTCTAACACGTGTATTGAATATCTGGGAGCCAGAATTAAGAAATTCCTAAGAGGGGCGTCAACAAAAGTTGAAAGTTAATGCACACTATGGGTTTCTTGAGCTCTAACCTATATTCTCCCTACGGTGAATTTTTGAACAATTTCCTATCGGCTCTGCAGGTTACTAGATCGCTGTGTCCAGTCTCTTCCTGAGATTCCCTAAACTTGTCCTCATTGATTTGGGATGGTGTTCATTCTTCCAATGAGATTTTATCTCTGTAGTAGTGCTCATTTTTTCTACTTTACTTTTTCCGCTTAATTCTCCTTTCTCCTTTAAACACGTATAAATTTCTAAATCTCAAAAATTCTTCCTTGTTGAAACCAATACTTGAGTTTAATTCTCCTTCTATCATTTTATGTTATTTTTTACCCGTGATCCTCAAACAACCAACCTATCTCCAAATTCCATTGCTCTCACCAACTAGCCCTTATTTCCTCAAATTCCTGTAATTTGAATTATGGACCCATCAATGCTCAGAGACTGTTCAGGGGAATTATTTTCCTAATGGAATTGAGTTTCTTTATGTTGACTCTTGTCAAATTCTCCACTGCACTTATCAAAGCTTCTCTCCTCATTTTCAGTTTCTGTGATGCTATCTGTCAGTTTTACTCTGTATTATTCACTGACCGGGCTGATGCTCCCTTCTACCCATTCAATTTAAGGTTTTCTTTCTTCTCTACCTGCTGTTTTCCCTCGACCCTTATCCTTTTATAGAATGAATGCATTCACATGTCTTAATTATCTCCCCTGTACTAACAACTCAGACTTATGCCATCTTACCTCTTACTTTACCTCCTGTTGCATCCTCCCAAATTTATTACAGGCTCCTTGAGTCATTCATTCAAAAAGTGAATTGGCCATGGCCCTAGTTTATGCCAGGCATTCTTATAGACACTGGAGATACAATAGTAAATGACAAAGGCCCTAAATGTCTGCCCTCATGGAGAATGCTATTAAGGGAGAAAGACAATAAACATGATTTGAAAAGTAAAATACAGTAGAACCTGTGTAAGTTGATCAATGCTGTTCAACATACAGAGGTGGTCAACTTAAGGAGGTGGTCAATGTTGGGAAACGGCCAAGGAGGTTCTACTGTATTTAGTATCATGAGAAATGAAAGCTAAAGACAAAACAGAGCAAAGAAGCTGTAGTGAGGTATTAAGGGTGGGCTTAAATTTTTAAATAGGCTGTAGAGTACAGACTATAGTGGGGAAGTGCAGAAGCTCAAAGATCAATCAAGTTAGCATGTTAACAATCCAGGGGAGAGTTCATGGTAACAAGGATAACAATTGTGGCAGTTGGAGTGAAGTGGCACAGGTTTGAATTCTGGATCTATTTTGAAGATAGACTAGACGAAACTTGTTGATGGACCTGATACGAGAAAAAAGTAAACAAGACTAACACCGGAGTTTTTGACAAAGTAGCTGGAATGAAGTGGTCACCATTAAGGAGCATTGGTGAGTGAGCAGGATCCACACACCAGCAGCTGAGCCTGAGAGACTTTCAAATTGGAGTTAAGACACCATAACTCTTAAGTTGGAGATGGAAAAATATATACTAAATAAGCAACTGGATACATACATTTGAAGATATGAGGGAGATTCTGGGTACGGAATGTAAATTAAAGCTGTATAAACATAATAATGATATTTAAAACAAGACAGAGAGTGAATGTAGATAAGAGAGATAAAACATCTAAAGATGGAGTTTAGGAGAATGAGGAACTGATAAAGGGGCTGAGAAGAAGTAACCAAAAACATCAGAGAAGCAATGGACATCAAGAGAAAAAAGCAATTTTATAAGAACTAGGGGATCAGTTCTGTTCAAATGTTTTGGAAAGTGACAAAGATATGAGAATTGGCTGTTAAAATTAGCAATATGAATGTTTTTGGTGACCTAGAGAAAAGCAATTAAAATGGAATGTGGAAAGGGGGAAGGGGAATCTGATTGCAATAAGTACAAAAGAAAATGATAGGATAAATTAATGACAGTGGATTCAGAACTTCCTCAAGGAGGTTTGCTATAAAGGATAAAAAGACATGGGAATATAACTGTATAGCAAAGTGGTATTGAGGGAGAGCTGTTATGGTGGATGGATTAATAATATAGTTGTATTCTAATGGGAATGATTGGGCAGAAAGAAAAGCATGCCTAATGATGCTAAAGTATGGAGAAATGTTGAAGCAGGCAAAAATAGATGGGATCTGCTATATGGATGGAGACACGGGCCTGGGTAGAAGCATGAATGGACAGGGTAACAAGAGAGATGGTGAAATGTAAGAGCTTAGCTACTGGTAGGTGGGTGATGCATTAGTGAGAACTTGTGAAAGTTCTCTTTAAAATGCTAGAATTTTCTTGGTAAAATGGAAAAATAAGGCTCCACTGGGAGTGACAATGCAAAAGGAGGCACAAGAGGTCTGCAGAGACAGAAGATATTGTTAAAAATTATCTAAGAGAGCGGAAGAAAATCAATTTAAGAAAATGTAGTATGATTGCATTAAGGACCCACTTGAGGCTATTGATATAAATTTAAAGAGAGACCAGTTCCACTGGCTGTGTTTTACTAGTTTCCCTAACCATACTGAACTGTACAGGTATAGGCCTATAGCAGAAAGTTTTATTTAGCTAGAATTGTAGTTTCATCTGAAAAGTATGATGACAATTTATTTTCTATATGTTCTCTCTGTTATCCAGCATCTTTATAAAATTATTTAAAAAGATAATTTAAAAAATATTTTGCTGGATTTTAACAAGTATTCAAATAATACATATAGCAATAATAAAACAAAGGGTAAGAAAGAATAGAGCTACAAGGTAGTAATATTGCATATATCACTTCAACTAACATAAATCTGAAGTAGATTCTCATGTATTAAGATGTATATGGTAAGCCCTAGAGCAACCACTAAGAGAATTATTCCAAAAAAACAAAATGAAAGAAAAGTCATTATAAGTATCAAAATATTTCACTAACATATTCACTTACAGCTGAAGAAAGCAGTAAGGAAGCAATAGAAAAAATAAAAAAAAAAAACCAACCAACATGTAGGACACAAAAAGGAACCAAAAGAAAAAAAAGCCAATACATTAATGATAACATTAAAAGTGAATGGGTTAAACAATACAATCAAAAGGCAGAGAAGAATAGACTAGATTAATAGAAAAAGAAGATCTAATTATGAGCTATTTTAGAATCTAAGTTACAAATTGGTTGAATGGAAAAGGAAGGCAAAGTGTATAGTATGCAAACAGCAGCCATTTGACTTTATGAACAAATGTTACTAGAAGTGGGATATTTTACAAAGTGTCAATCTATCAAGAAAATATAACAGTTATAAACATGTATGTACTAAGAATTGAGCCCTAATATATGAAACAAAAGGTAGCAGGACTTAAAGAAGAAATATACAACTCACCAGTAATGTTTAGGGGCATCAATACCCCACTCTATCATCTAAATAAAACAGCTAAGCAGAAGTAACAAACTAAAAGACTTTCATGGGCTATCAACCGTATAGCCCAGCAGACATATAGAGGACAATCTATTCAATAACATAAGAACACACATTCTTCTTAAAAATACAAAAAAATTCTACAAAATAAGACATAAACTAGGTCATGAAATAACAAATTTAAAATAATTGAAATCATACAAATTATATGTTCTGGCTACAAGGCAATAAAATCATAAATCGATGGCAGAAATAAATTTGAGAAATTCACAAAGATGCAGAAATTAAACAACACCTTCTTAAATAGCCAATGAGTCAAAGACTTGTTTTCTAAATAAAATTAGAAAGTATTTCATATCAATTAAAATAAAGGCACAATATCCCAAAACACAATTCAGTCAAAGTGGTTTTCCAAGGGAAATTTATAGCTGTAAATGCCTACATTAAAAGGAAAGAAATTGGTAACCTTATTTTCCTTCTTAAAATCCCAGAAAAGCAGAGCAAACTAGACATGAAACAAGTACAAGAGAAAAAATAGTAAAGATTAGCATGTAAGTTAATGAAATACAAAATAGAAAAACAGAGGGGAAAACCAAAGAAACCCTAAGGTGCTTCTTTGAAAAGATCAACAAAGTTGGCGAACCTTTAATATGAACTGATTAAGGGAAAAATTAATAAAGACTCGAATTATGAAAAACAGACATGAAAGAGGGGACATTATCACTGACCTTACAGAAATACAAGACTTTAGAAGGGAGTACTATAAATAATTACATGTCAACAAGCTAACTTTGATTAAATGAACAAGTTCCTGGACAGATACAAAGTACTGAAACTGACTCAAGAAGAAATAGGAAATCTAAGTAAGCTTTTCACAAGTAAAGAGAGAATTAATATGTCAGGAATACCAGGACCACTATAAAAATGGGTAATTTGGTGTGGGGGCTGATAGGACTCAGCATAATTCTATTCATGGCCACATTTTTTATAGTGAAAGAACAACTAAGCATCATCAACAAAGAAAGATGTGTGGGACAAAGTCCAAGGCAAGGAGATACCAGCTTTCAAAAATCGTCTCTCACATTGAGTCACACAGGACAGGCTTGATTCCCCTGCAACAAGTTGTGACAATATGTGCAACACGTTGCCAACTTCGAAAGCTCATGAAGGCTATCCGGGGACAGTTATGCAGACAGTCTCTGTCTACCATGTACCAAAATCCTAGACTACTAGAAGGAAAACAGGTGTTCAGCATAAATCATATTATTTGTACAGTTACGGCACAGTGAGCCACGCTTATCAATTCAGAGAATAGCGGAAATCCTTCCAAAATCCAAGTTCCCAGATACCAGCCAACTGTGAGCCAGTTTTTCTAAGAATTTCAGTCCGGCCGGCAGTGTCAACTTTTTTTCTGCACAATTAGAAAATATAAAACTTTCTATAAAGCAACACTAAGACCCTCGCCCCTTTTTCTTTGCTGATAAAGTCTACTAACATTAAACACAGAATTAATATCAAATTTTACGAACTCTTCCATCAGAAGAAGAGAAAACAAATCCCAACTCATTATATGAGGGCAGAATTATCTTGATTTCAAATGTCGTAAGAACTGAAAACTACCAATTAATTCTCTAATAAAAACATCTGAAAAGAATCTTCCAAAAGTACAGAGGATTCTTGTTATTCATAGTAGTTATGCTACAGGGTGTCAACCTACAACTTGTGGTCTGCATATGGCCCAGAACGGCTGTGAATAGGACCCAACACAAATTCATAAACTTACTTAAACCATTATAATATTTTTGTGTGATTTTTTTTGGTGGAACTCGAGCATGAACTTTGTAGATGACAACATCATATCCCCATGTCACGCGTACTAAACATACGTAGCTCTGGCTATCCCTACACACACAGAGCTTTCAGTTTTATCTATGACTTCCTGCACCTTATCTTCAAAGCGCAGTTAAATCAACACCATCAGATGTTACATGCGCTCGTGGTTATTTGGCAAGGCAGTGATTATTAATAATATTTCAACCTACCATTGCAATGTTAGCCATTTTGTATTATTTAGGAGTCAGGTAAGCCTTCACCTTTGATTATTAAGGTACTTTCACACCTCACGGCAACTCACCCCTCACCCACTGTGCTTCCACTCTCCACCTCTCCCTGCAACGGCAACTGGGATGCGAAAGAACCTAAAACTTGCTTTCTATTTTCCTATCAATTAGTTTTCATAAGTAAACACCGTCCTTTACCTATTTTTTTTTAAATCCTAGTACAGCTCCTCCAACATCTCAAAAGACAACAGAATCCAAAAAAAAAAAAAAGAAAAATGATGAGTAAAAGAAGATTATTCAGTGAAAAGTAGATAGATGACTACTTTTCTGTCAACACAAATAGTAAAGGAATTCTGCTTAATTTGTAAGGAATTTGTGCAAGTTTTCAAAGACTATAATTTGAAAAGGGATTATATGCAAAAGCGGCCCACCAAATTCAATATGTCTGACAAAATAGCAGAAGTGAAAAATGTTTGTCTTCTTAACAACAGTCTTTTTTTAAAAACTCACCACTCAAATGGATTCTATTGTAAAAGCTAGTTAAGCAGCAAGCATATTTAATAGCAAAGAAAAGGTAAAACCATTTACTGGTGTTGAGTATATCAAGCAAGGTGTTTGAAAGTATGGTAGATAAAATTTTCCCTATAAAAAGGGGGATATTTATAGAATCCATTTGTCTGATCAGACTGTAGCTCAGTAAATTAAAGAAACTGGAAAATCTATTGAAAGAAGTTTGGAGAGTAAAGCTGCTAATTTAAAATTTTACATTTTGATGATGGATGACAGTTAAATATGGCTCAACTTTCCTTTTTCCTTAGAGATACTGATGATGAATATAATGTCACTAAAGAAATAGCTTATTTAGTGCTATTGAAAGATACAACTAAATCAAGAGATTTATATGGAGCAGCCAAAAGTATGTTAAAGCCATTTTTTTGTCCATTGTCAACATAACTGGTACAGTCACTAATGGTGCCCAGTGATGGTAAGTTAAAGAGAGGGACTTATAAAATTAACAAAAGACAAGGCAGTTGTTACCCAAAACTCACATTTGATGAAGGATCATTGTATAGTACATCAAGAAAATGTATGCACAAAGCTTTAAAATTGGATAATGTCATGCAAATCATCAAGACTGAGTTTCATAAGGGCCAAGGGATTGAATCATCACCAATTCCAGGAATTCCTTAAAAGTATTGTGTCACCATGCTGACTATGGTGACATCATTTACTTTTGGGAAATAAGATGGCTAAATAGAAGCTAAATGTTGAAAATATTTTATGATTTTTAACATGTTACATGTATGCTTTCCAATTTGATACAAAAATTTGAAAACATTTCAAAAATTCTGGGAAAATAATCAATATTTTGGTGCCTTTGTTACTCCATTTTCAGTTGACATAAGTATGTTACCTGCCAATTTTCAAATGGAATGTGTAGAGCTTCATTCTGACACTCAACTTAAAGAAAAATTTGATCATGTCTCTACTGGACTTCTATAAGTTCTGTCCTTCCAGAGACAAATATCGCTCACTTCACAATCATGCATGATCCATGTCATCACTTTTTGGCAGCAACTAATTTGGGAGCACCTGTTTTCAAAAATGAAGCCCATTAAGAGTAAAATTAGAACAAAATATCTGATGAGCACCTTGAGAATTCACTTCCACTGAACTGGATATTGATGCATTAGTTTCTCCAATACAATGTCCAATATCTCACTAATTTTGCCTTGCCCATTTTTACTATTATAATGAAAATATCAAAGGAAAGACTTTTGTTACTTAAATATGTAGATTTTCTCTATTAGTGATTGCAAACCTGGGGCCTGCTTGAGCATTTTAAAAGACTCCCTGAAGGGGCTGCTGCACAATTAGGATTACCATGTCAGGACTTTTGCTTATCTGTAGTAATGAATGTCACAAAAAATACACACAAACCTTATTTATTTATTTATTTTTTTAGAGACAGAGTCTTACTTTGTCGCCCTCGGTAGAGTGCTGTGGCATCACAGTTCACAGCAATCTCCAGCTCTTGGGCTTAGACAATTCTCTTGCCTCAGCCTCCCAAGTAGCTGTGACTAGAGGCACCCGGGTATTTTTTTTTTTTTATTGCAATTTGGCCAGGGCCAGGTTTGAACCCGCCACCCTCTGTATACGGGGCCAGCACCCTACTCATTGAGTCACAGGTGCCACCCCAGAAACCTTGTTTTTTTATTTTGTTTTTATTTATTTATTTTTTGCTCATTCACTTTCCTTAGTATCTGTGCACTTAATGTGTGACCCAAGATAACTCTTCTTCCAATGTGTTCCAGAGAAGGCAAAGGATCGGACACTACTGCTCAATAAAGTCAGTAAGAACACTGAATTCATACACACTGAACCATTGTTCCTACGGGAAATACAGGAGTAGATTTCTGTGAGCTCCTGGCATCAACATTTTTATCAACTGATCAATATATAGCCTTTTTAAATATGTATTTCTGTTTAAAAGCACCTCTTTCAATACATATTGTTAATCATTAACATTGAACTCAGAGTCTATAGCCTATAATTCCTGCCTGGACAAAGTTTAGTCAACGTGCGTGTTTTCCACAAGGCACATTGCATCCTTTTTACACTTAGAAGCACATTACAAGTAATGGTGGGGGGCAATTCAATTATCAATAGAAAGCAAAAAAATGCAAAAGAAAAAAAATGACAGTAACTAAACCACCCAAAGGACACTTGTTTCCAGTAAGAATGCTTAAACAGAAGGCAGAGCATTTCTCTTATAGACTGCAGTGGAAATGTGCATGTTGTTAACCCAAATGTTTCACTGCTTGGTTCATGTTCACAAATTACTATGAAAGTTGCTCAAGTATTGATTTGGAGTTTGCTAGTACATTTTATCAAATAAGTAAATCCACAAACATAAAAATTGCGAATAATTAAGTTGGTACTAGCAAACCATCTCAAATACGTCATTTCAAATAACGTATAAAAATGATTATACAACAGGATGAAGTAGGATGCAAGTTGGCCTCACATCCAAAAAATCAATTAAATAATATTCCATAGTCACGGAAAAAAAGACAAAAACCACATAATCATGTCATTAGTTCAGAAAAACCATTTTCTAAAACCAACATCCATTATACTAAAAATGGTCAATGTCCTAGAAATGAAAGGAAACTTCCCCAAGCTAATGAAAGACATCTATGAAAAGCTAACCTTGTACTTAATTCTCATGAATTAAAATAAAATCTTAAGGCTCCCCTCGAGTGGCTGACTGAATGGAACTCCTCTTGGCTAAGGGGACACCCTACAACTGAGTTGCTAGTCCTGAGAAAGGAATCAGATAGGCTTCCTCCCTTCAGAGATGTCCTTCGTGACTCATTACCAGGTTGTGTACAGGACAAACCTGAAGGTCCTCAGTGCATGTATCAAACCACTTGGGTCTGGACATATGTTCTGTACTTTGTCTCTGATTAATGGACCTTTATCTTAACTCAAGTATTCTTTTTCACTGATTCCTGATCTAATAGACAAAACCTAACTCTTTCAGTCAATTGTCAACTGAGGTATCTTTAACCCACCTATAACCTGTAAATTCCCACTGTGAGATGTCCCACTTTTCCAGGTGAAACCAATGTATGCCTTCCCTATATTGATTTATGACTTTACCTGTAATTCCTGTCTCCATGAAATACATAAAACCAAATTGTATCCCCAAGGCTTCTTGGGTATGGCTCTGGGTCATGATCTCAAGTCTGGCTCCAAATAAGCTTCTTTATTTTACAGAGTATGGCTTCTTTTCCACTGATAGGGCGAAAGAGTGAATGTTTTCACCCAAAGCCAGTAATAAGAAAAGTATGTTTTCTCTTACCACATGGATTCAACATTGTAATGGAGTTTCTAGCAGGACAATTAAACAAGAAAATGAAATAAATGTCTTCCAAATTGGAGAGGACAAAAAATACGATTAACTATTTTTACAGATGACATGATCTTATATAGATAGAATCCTAATGAATCAACTAAAAATTATTTTAACTAATTAATGAGTTCAACATATCTTCAGAATTCAAATCAATATATGAGTCAATTATATTCTTATACACTGGCAATGAACAATCTAAAAATGAAATTAGCAAAACATCTCCATTTATAACAGTAGTAAGAGAAATAAAATACTTAAGAATAAAATTAACAAAGTTATATAGAAGGAATAAGTTAAAATGTTCAACAGCAGAGTAGGGTGACTGTAATCAACCTTGTATTATATATTTCAAAATAGCTAGAGAGAATTTGAAATCTTCCCAATACATGTAAATACAAATACTTATGGTGGTGATAGACATTCCAAATACCCTAACTGGACCATTAAATTGTCTATGTGTACTACAGAATATCACATGTATCCTGTACGTATGTACAAATATATCAATTATAAAAATAAAAAAATGAACAAATAAGGACAAAACTTATACTCTGAAAACTTCAAACATCATTGAAAGAAATTGAAGACCTAAATAAATTCAAAGACATCCTCAGGTCATAAATTGAAAGACTTAGTATTGTTAAAATAGCAATACTTTCAAATTGATCTAGATTCAATAAAAACACCCGAAATCCTGCCAGGTTTTTTTTTTCTAGAAATTGAAAAACTGATCTTATAACTCATATAAAACTTCAAGGTATCCAAAATAGGTAAAGCCATCTTGAAATGGAAGAACAGAGTTGGAGGAGTCACACTACTTGATCTCAGCAGTCACTACAAAACTTTAGTTATCAAGACATTGTGAGACTGGAATTAGAACAGACATAAAGATCGAGGAATAGAATTATGAGCCTAAAAATAAACTCTAATAATAACAGTTAATTAATTTTGGACAAAGGTATCAAGACAATTCAATTGTGAAAAAAAGTAGCCTTTTTGGAAATGCTATAGGGACAACTACATACCTACCTGCATGATAATGAAGTTGGACCACTTCTTTATGCCACAGATAAAATTTAATCAAAATAGGTCGTACTCCTCGATGTAAGAGCTAAAACTATATAATTCTTGAAAGAAGATATGAGATTAATCTTTATAAAACTTGGTTAGAAAAAGCCATCTTGGATATGGCACCAAAAGCAAAATGAGAAGAGAAAGAAATAATTTAAATGTCATAAAAATTAAACACCTTTGTGTTTCAAAGCATACTATCAAGAAGATAAAAAGTCAGAAAATATCTACACACCTATATCTGATAAGAGATTTGTATCCATAAAATATATAATGAGCATTTATAATTCAATATTAAAAAGATAAATTACGCAATTCCAAAATGGACCAAGAGTCTGAATTTTTCTTTTTCTAAAAAAGATATGCAAATGGCCAAACGTCAAACATTAAAAGATGTTTGACATCATTAGGCATGAGGGAAATACAGACCAAAACCACAGTGAGGTACCACTTCATCCATCCTAGGATGACAAGCATCAAATAGATTTGAACAAATGTTGTCAGAGGCTTGGAAAAATTCGAACTCGCACACACTTCGGAGCTGTGATGTTAATGATGCATCCAAATTTGGAAAACAAGTTGGCAGTTTCTTAAAATGTTTATAGAGTTAACACATGACCTAGCAAGTCAATTCCTAGTTATATCCCAATTGAAGTTAAAGCATATATGTGAACAAAAACTTGTACACAAATGTTTATAACAGCAGTATCCATAATAGTCACAGAGTGGAAACAATCCAAATGTCTGTCAACTGGTAAGTGGGTGAAAACATGATACATCGTGCAAAGGAATAGTAGTTAGCAATAAAAAGAACTCAAGTACTGAGTGCTACCAGGGACGGATGAACATTGAAAACATCACACTAAGTGAAGGAAGTCAGTCACAAAAGATCAAATAGGTTATAACTTCATTTATATAAAATATAAGAATATGCAAATCTATAGACGGAGAGTAGATCGGTGGTTTCCCAGGACTAGAGCATTGGAGAGAAATGAGGAGTCACTGTTCACAAGTAGAGTTTTATTTTAGGAGTCACAAAAATATTCTGAAACTGGTTTTGGTGATAGCCACAAAACTCTGTAAATACTAAAAGCCAATGTATTATATACATTAAATGGCCAGATGTACGGAGTGTGAATTATGCTTCAAAAAAAACTTTCATATAATCATAAAAAAATCACATTTTCTTATCCATCCACATCAAAATGGGGCACTAACTAGTGCTCGCGTGTATGTTAATGCCCAAAATCTCCTAGTTCATGCCCTAATCACCTCTGGCATAGATTATTAAAAGTAATCTACTGCAGAAACTGTTTCCAGCTTCAATGAACCATCTGCTGCTGCAATATTAATTTTATTAAACTACCATTTTCATTAAATCACTGCCTTGCTCAGTATCAAATCTCTGATCTCTCCAGTTGACAATTTGAGGCTCATAATCAACTGGCCCCTGTTACCCCATTGTGGTAGGCAGAATAACAGCATCTCAAAGGCACCCAAGCCATAATTCACAAACCTCTAAATATGTGACTTTGCTTGGCAGAAGAGACTGCAGATGTGATTCAAGTCCTGAAATGAGGAGATTATTCCGGATTAGCCAGTTGAGCCCAGTATAATCACGAGGTTTCCTCTAAGTGAATGAGGGAAATGGGAGAGTTAGCACCAGGGAAGGGATGTGAGGTAGAAGCAGAGGTTAGGGTAACATGGGCCTACAATCTAAAGAATGTGGGCAGCCTCCAGGGCTGGAAGAGGCCAGGAAACAGACTCTCCCCTAAAGCCTTTTGAAGCAATGTCACCCTGCCAACCTGGTTTTGATTTCTGACATCCAGAATTATAAAATAATAAATGTATGGTTTAAGAGCCCCTAAATTTGCAGCGATTTGTTACTGTGGTGATAGGAAGCAATGTACCCATGCAGTCTTCTCACTAAGATTCCTGTCTGGTCAAATCTCTCTCCTTCCACATCCTCGACTTGAATAATCCTTCTCCACCTCCTTTGGTATTGGTCTACAATCTACCAACACCAAAAGATGATCAAACAACAAGCCAAAGTTACCAGCACATTATGCAGAAACAGCGTTGTACTAACAAACTGACTCTCAACAAATGCCTTGATTTGTAGGATTTTTCTCATTAAATACTCCTAATGAGATTGTTTTTGAGTCACAGAGGGTTTGACCACTGGCTCACAAAATCCCTGAATGTTTAGTTAAGCCATTTGTGAGCTCATTCAAGCCGCTATCTCAAAACAAACACATTCTTCTTCCACATTTCTTTCTTTCTGCTCTATGGTTACATTATGTAATAAATGTATCCTCTAGTAAAACTTATACCTATTTCTTGCTATAGGTTTCATGGTACTTAAA
>CAUYRH010144742.1:0-15175 GCA_963574655.1 Perodicticus potto
ATGACGGCTCTGATGGCCATTCCAGAAAAAGAGTTCCAAAATTGCTTTGAAGGGTGGACTAGGCACTAAAAATGTGTGCAGAACAATGTGAGTGTAGAACCTCTGAGTTTTTATAACTTTTCCTGATCTTGCTCTCACTTAATTATATAACAATAGGCTCGGCGCTTGTGGCTCAACAGGCTAAGGCGCCAGTCACGTACACCTGAGCTGGCGGGTTCGAATCCAGCCCGGGCCTGCCAAACAATGACAGCTGCAACCAAAAAATGGCCGGGCGTTGTGGTGGGCGCCTGTAGTCCCAGCTACTTGGGAGGCGGAGGCAAGAGACTCGCTTGAGCCCAGGAATTGGAGGTTGCTATGAGCTGTGATGCCACAGCACTATACCCAGGGTGACAGCTTGAGGCTCTGTCTCAAAAAAAAAAAAAAAAAAGAAATATGTTTTTCAGATATAATTCACAATCCATACTGTTCACCCTTGTGAATGTACAACTTAGACATTTTCAGCATATTGACAAGGTTGTGCAATCATCACCACTCCAGAGCATTTTCATGATACCCCCAAAAGAAACTCTGTTTCTATTAGCAGCCACTCCCAACTTCCCCCAGCCCCTGCAACCACAGGTCTACTCTCTTTTGTCTCTGTGGATTTATCTGTCCTGAACATTTCATATAAAGAGAGCCACATAAGGTGACCTTTTGTGTCTGGCTTTCCACACCCAGCATAACGTCTTCAAGGTCCAATCACACTGTAAATAGTATCAGTACTGTATTCTTGATCACAGGTAGGTAATATTCCGTCGTGTGAATATACCACATTTTGTTTATCCAATGATGGAAACATGATTTCCTTTTAATCCTCACAACTATCCTAGGGATGGTTACTTTCACAATCCCATTCAACACATGAGGAAACTGAGGCCCAGAGAGCCAACCTACATAACACATGTGACCTTTATCCCAAGGGCGATAAGAACTCTGGGAGGCCAAGAGCTGCTTGTGGGTGGCAAGCTTTTGGGTTGGCTCCCAGGATGGACAGGAGCTGCTAGTAGCTTGTGTCACTAAGTACCCACATGCGGCCAGTGTGGCTGAAGAACTCAGTTGTTAATTTAAGTTCAAGTCATTTTAAAATTAAAAGAAAAATAATGTAATATATTTTCCATCAAGCACAGATATGTTGCCTTGGTACAACTATATTCCACAGACATTGCTGAAACTTAAGCATCTGAACTGAGATGGGCTTTATTTGCAAATGCACAGCAGGCTTTTTTTTTTTTTTTTTTTTTTTGAGACAGTGTCTGTCACCCAGACTAGAGAGCCATGGCATCATAGCTCACAGCAACCTCAAATTCCTGGGCTCAAGCAATCCTCTTGCCTCACCTTCCTAAGTAGCTGGGACCACAGCTACATCCCCTGTGCTCCATGGGGATGGTTCAGCAGCTGGTGCCAAAATGCTTGGCTAATTTTTCTATTTTTAGTAGAGATGGGGTCTAGCTATTGTTCAGGCTGGTCTTGAACTCCTGAACTCAAGAGATCTTCCTGGCGGCGTCTGTGGCTCAGTGACTAGGGCACCGGCCCCATATACCAAGGGTGGTGGGTTCAAACCCAGCCCTGGCCAAACTGCAACCAAAAAAACTAGCCAGGCATTGTGGCAGGCGCCTAGTCCCAGCTACTCGGGAGGCTGAAGAGAATCACCTAAACCCAAGAGCTGAAGGTTCCTGTGAGCTGTGATGTCACAGCACGCTACCAAGAGTGACAAAGTGAGACTCCATCTCTTAAAAAAAAAAAAAAAATGGGTGGCGCCTGTGGCTCATGGAGTAGGGTGCTGGCCCCACATACCGAAGGTGGCAGGTTCAATACCGGCCTCGGCCGAACAGCAAAAAAAAAAACAGAAAAATAGCCGGACAGACGTAGTTGGCAGGCGCCTATAGTCCCAGCTACTCGGGAGGCTGAGGTAGGAGAATCGCCTAAGCCCAGGAGTTGGAGGTTGCTGTGAGCTGTGTTGCCACAGCACTCTACCGAGGGCGATAAAGTGAGACTCTGTCTCTAAAAAAAAAAAAAAAAAAAAAAAGAAGAGAGAGAGATCTTCCTGCCTCAGCCTCCCAGAGTGCCAGGATTACAAGTGTGAGCCACCACACCTGGCCCTGCACAGCAGGTTTTGAAGACTTGGGATAAAAAAGATATAAAGTACCTCATATTAAGTACATGTCGAAATTATAATAGAAGTTAGTTTTCTTATTTGGGGTTAAATACAATGTTACGAACTTGGGCGGTGCCTGTTGCTCAGTGGGTAGGGTGCCGACCCCATATACCGAAGATGGCAGGTTTGAACCTGGCCCTGGCCAAACTGCAACAAAAAAATAGCCAGGCATTGTGGTGGGCACCTATAGTCCCAGCTACTCGGGAGGCTGAGGCAAAAGAATCGCCTAAGCCCAGGAGCTGGAGATTGCTGTGAGCTGTGATGCCACAGCACTCTACCAAAAGCAATAAAGTGAGACTGTCTCTTAAAAAAAAAAAAAAGTTACAAACTTCACAAAAGAAGAGAAAGATCAGGCTTGTGAACAGTGGGAGATGTGAAGACACCCCCTCCCCTATTTTATCAGCAAGCATGGCCTGATGGCTCTGCCTTTAAAATGCCCCAGGAGCAGCCACTCCCCTTTACTCTGCGGTTTCTTCACCTGGGCATGGTTGATATCTGAGGCCAGATCACTCTGTGGGGGCTGTCTTCACTGTAGGATGTCAAGCCATGTCCCCGGCCTCTGCCTACTAGATGCCAGTGGCCCCTTCTTCCCAGTTGTGACAACCAAAAATGTCTCTAAACATTGATCAAGAGTTCCTGGGAGGGGCGGCGCCTGTGGCTCAGCGAGTAGGGTGCCGGCCCCATACACCGAGGGTGGCAGGTTCAACCCGGCCCGGCCAAACTGCTACAAAAATATAGCCGGGTGTTGTGGCGGGCGCCTGTAGTCCCAGCTACTCGTCGGGAGACTGAGGCAAGAGAATCACCTACACCCAGGAGTTGGTGGTTGCTGTGAGCTGTGTGACGCCCGGCACTCTACCGAGGATGGTAAAGTGAGACTCTGTATCTAAAAAAAAAAAAAAAAAAAAAAGAGTTCCTGGGAGGACAAAATCACCCCCATTTGGGAACCACTGCTTTACTTCCCACTTTATCTCTAGCCTAGGCTATTACCATAACTTCCTACCTCTCCTCCCACCTCCTCTTCACCCTTGCTGTATTCGCCTTCTTCTCTATGCACTGTATGGCTGCTATCACTTTCAGAGTGAAGACCAAAGTCATCACGGTGGCCCACACATTTCCCATAAAAAAGTTATGCTTATGTAGTTCTGAAAAGAAATGAGCTACCAAGCCAAAAAAAGACGGAGAAAGCTGAAATGCAAAGAAGCCAATCTAAAAAGGCTACATGGTACATCTGCATGGTCCAGCTCTGTGATGTTCTGGAAAAGGCACGGATATGGAGACAGTAGAAAGATTGGGGTGGGATGAACAGAGTGCAGCGCAGAGGATCTATAGGGTAGGAGAACTCGCCTGATGCTGTGGTAGAGAACAGACGTCACCATAGGTGTGTTCAAACCCACAGTATGTATCATGCCAAAAGAAAAGTGAACTACAGGATGTAGGTGATGAAGATGTGTCGACATGGTTCATCATTGTGACAAAAGTGTCCCTCTAGGGGGAATGTGGGCTGCGTGGAGTCTATGGGGATGTAACAGTTCTCTGTACCTTCTACTCAATTTTGCTATGAACCTAAAACTGCTTCAAAAGCAAGGCCCTGACCACCCCCACCCACCCACTTCTCTCACAAGCACCCTACCATTGGACCCCTCCCTATCATTCCCAAATCCTTTCTCTGTGCAAACAAAAAGCCACCTCTAAGTGGCCTCCATGGAAGGGTAGAAAGCATAGTGATGTCACTGCCTCAGGCAGCAGGAATGGATGGGATGTGCCCTGGGAAGGCTCCTAGCACAGAAATGACAAAAAGTACCTGGGTGGCTGCATGTGGCACCAAATGGAACACTTTAAATAAATTTTACCTCAGAAGAATAAAAAGGCACTGGAGGTTGGGCACCATGGCTCACCCCTGTAATCCCACCACTCTGGGAGGCCAAGGCAGGTGGATTGCTTGAGCTGAGGAGTTTGAGACTAGCCTGAGCAAGAGACAGATCTCGTCTCTACTAAAAATAGAAAAACTAGCTGGGCGTTGTGGACAGTACCTATAGTCCCATCTACTCAGGAGGCTGAGACAGAAGGATTGCTTGAGCTCAAAAGAATGAGGTTGCTGTGAGCTATGACACCATAGCACCCTACCCAGGGCCACAGAATCAGACTCTTATCTCATAAAATGATACAAAACAAAAACAAAAAAAGCATTGGCACTCCTACCTTGCACCATAGACAGCTTTCTGTGGGGAAGCCAGCCTCCACTGCCTCCACTCAAGCAGTGCAAGGCTTCTTGCCAACATCCAGCAAAAAATAACCACATGGGTGCCACCTCCAGGAATGTGCTTCCACCCAAACCCTCCCCACTCAAAGGGGAAGCACCTCTGCCTCAGAGGACTCTGTGAGGGTCTAATGAGGTGCCAGCTGCACAGGCTTAGTGAGGTCAAACAAACCCCAGCTGACGGCTGACCAAGCTCATGAAGGGCACAAAGCTGGAAACATTCAGGCAGGCCACTCCCGACCCACAGGGGATGATGAGGCAGGTCAAGGTGCTGAATGATCAAGATGGCACTATCCACGAAGTACAAAAGCACAAAGGAAAAGTGAAAGGTGTACACCACACACCCCTACACATGCACCCCACATAACCCACAGACACACCCCATGGGCACACAGTTGTGCCCACAGATTTAAATCTCTGGAGACAAAGGCCAAGCGAAGTGGCTCATAACTGTAATTCTAGCACTCTGGGTGGCTGAGGCAGGTGGCCTTTGAGTTCAGAAGTTCAAGACCAGCCTGAGCAAGAGGAGACCCCATCTCTAAAAACAGCTAGGCATTGGGTGGGCACCTGTAGTCCCAGCTGCTTAGGAGGCTGAGGCAAGAGGATGGCTTGTGCCCAAGAGTTTGTGGTTGCTATGAGCTATGACGCCACAGCATTCTATCAAAAGCAATTAAGTGGGCTCGGCGCCTGTGGCTCAACGGGCTAAGGAGCCAGCCACGTACACCTGAGCTGGCGGGTTCGAATCCAGCCCGGACCGCCAAACAGCAACAATGGCTGCAACCAGAAAAAATGGCCGGGCGTTGTGGCAGGCGCCTGTAATCCCAGCTACTTGGAAGGCAGAGGCAAGAGACTCGCTTGAGCCCAGGAATTGGAGGTTGCTGTGAGCTGTGACGTCATAGCACTCTACCCAGGGTGACAGCTTGAGGCTCTGTCTCAAAAAAAAAAACAAAAGCAATTAAGTGAGACTCTGTCTCAATAAATAAATAGGGCTAGGCGAGGTGGCTCTAGCCTATAATCCTAGCACTCTGAGAGGCCAAGGCAGGTGGATTGCCTGAGCTCACAAGTTTGAGACCAGCCTGACGCAGAGTGAAACCTCGTCTCTAAAAATAGCTGGGCATCGTGGCAGGCATCTATAGTCCCAGCTTCTTGGGAGGCTGAGGCAAGAGAATCGCTTGAGCCCAAGAATGAGGTTGCTATGAGCTACGAGGCCACAGCACTCTATCTAGGGCAGCGGTTCTCAACCTATGGGTCGCAAGCCACAAAAACTGTATTAAAAGGTCACAGCATTAGAAAGGTTGAGAACCACTGATCTAGGGCAACAAAGCGAGACTCTGTCTCAAAAAAATAAATTATATAAATAAATAAATAAATGTACATAAATAAATCTCTGGAGGCAGAAATTGCTATGACGATGGTTTTCTCTGAGAAGCGGACAGGGACAGGTGCTTTTCACTGTGTACTCTTTATAGTTGGTACCTGTTGAATTGTTTGTAATGTGATTGTTCCACAGATCTTTAAAGATATTTATAATTTCTTGTTTAATGTGAGCTATTAAAAGAAACTGCATCTCCCCCATCCTATACACCCTAGCACTGTGGCTCTTGGGCCCTCAGACACCAAGTCCTCTCTGCCATGTGTGTTTGACCTGCCCCTGGTCTCTCTGTCCATTTGTCTCCCTTGGCCATAACTTTCCAAATGCCCCCCACCCCCAGCATTCCTCCCTCCAGGAATGTGCTTCCACCCAAACCCTCCCCACTCAAACCTTCCCCTCTCCATCACCCCAGCCACTGAGCCCTGGGGCCACCATCTGCCTATCTGATGGAAAAGGATACTGAGAGCCCAAGGCCCAGGATGCGCAGGGGCCAAGGGTGTTTGGAACTGTCTCCCGTCCATCATTTCAATGCCCACATAGGCTGCTGGGTCAAGAAACACCAACCTCAAACAGGTATGCATACAGTGATCATGGGACCTAGCAGCTCCACCCCTAGGTATGTACCCAAGAGACATGGAAACAGATGTCCACCCAAAGACCTGTACACCCGTGTTCACAGAAGCATAAGGGCTCGTAGACAGGAACAGCTCAGATGGCTGAGCTCACCAGCTGGCTGGATAAGCACAGTGTAGCACCTGCACAGGGGACATCACTCAGCCACCAGAAGGAATGGAGCACTGCCACAGCTTAGCCTTATGCTGAGTGAAAGCCAGACACACAGGTTACATGGTGTATGACACCTTTTGTAGGAAACAAACAGGAAGGGTGAATCCTTCCAGATGGTTCAGGGGTTTTGAGGAATGCATGCAAGGGATAGGGGGCAGTGGGGATTCAGGTCTGCAGGGTGGAATGAAAATGTTCTGAAATCAGATAGTGGTGATTTCAGAACCTTGTGAGTATACAAGAAGCAGTAAATTTAAGGCTGGGCCCGGTGGCTCTTCCTGTAATACTAGCACTCAGGGAGGCCAAGGCTGGTGGACTGCTTGAGCTCAGGAATTCGAGAGGGGGCAGCCTGAGCAAAAGCTTGACCCCCGTCTCTACTAAAAATAGAAAAACTGAGGCAAAAGGATCACTTGAGCCCAACAGTTTGAGGTTGCTGCGAGCTAAGACACCATGGCACTCTACCCAGGGCGACAGCTTAAGACTCTGTCTCAAAAAAAAAAAAAAAAAAAAAAAAACAGAAGCAGTAAATTTAAGCTTTAAAAAGATGGACCAGGGCAGTATCACCCACCCAAGGATCCCACATGCTCTCTGGCTGACAAGGCTTTGGGCCAGCTCACCACACTGCTCCCAGCCCAGTCCCACAAGTAGAGAATAAAGGAACAAAGGAAGTGTCCCTCCCTATGCCTCCCCAACCCCCTGCAAGTCCCTGTAGGACCCACCTCTGTGGGCAGCTCTGGCTGGCCCCTCCCCTAAGGGCCCAAACCCCCACCCCACCCCACCTCTCAACACTCACAGGAGATAGCGAAGAGGGCCTTGACTTGAACTGTGTCACAGGTGTCGCGGTCAAGCAGCCGTAGCAGCTTTCGCAAGGCACCGAGTCCCAGAACCTGCTCCTGGATGGCTGCCACATTCTGGCTGCACGTGCCAATGAGCTGTGCTGCCCGCCACCTCAGCCCCGCTGCCCCTGCCTCCAGATATCGACCCACCAGCAGGTGCATGCCAGACAGCTGGCAGAAGTCTGTGTGGCAAAGAGGGGGGAAGAGAGAGGCCAGAACTGAAGGTGTCGCCACCTCCAAAATATTTCATAAGTTGACGTCCCAAGCCCCAGTATCTCACGATATGACTGACTGTCGAGACAAAGTGAATTCATTCATTCATTCAGATATTTAAGATATAATCTCACTCTGTTGCCCTGGCTAGAATGCTAAGGCCTCAGCCTAGCCCACAGCAACCTCAATCTCCCAGGCTCAAGCAATCCTCCTGCCTCAGGCTCCCAGGTAGCTGGGACTACAGGCACCCACCACAACACCCGGCTGATTGGTCTATTTTTAGCAGAGACACCGGTCTCACTCTTGCTCAGGCTGGAGTATTATGCATCTTTACTAAGGAAACACACACACACACACACACACACACACGGGGAAGAAGACAGAGACAGAGACAGATAAGTGAGAGAGGAAATGGTGTCTTTGGTTTTGACTCTCATTTGGTGTAAAACTTGCCACTATGGGGACTGGAGATTCAGCACAGTGCTGAGCATGTAGCACTGCTCAATAGATATTTCCTGAACCAGCGAAAAAGGAATAAAAGAGCAAAGTCATCATGAGCCATCCTAGGACTTTGAAGAGATGTTTACTGCCCAGAAAGTTGGGGCCATACTGGGTAAAAGCGAGCAGGAGGGGCCTGGCTGCAGGTCTCCTCAGAACAGAGTGAGCTCACTCATACCAAAATCTTCTGAAACACAGGAGGCTTCCCAAGCTCTGCCAGCTCCATCCCAAGTAAAAACACAGTGACTCCTGCACGCTCCTTCTGTGCCTGGTGCGCAGTGCCAGGTGATTCTCTAATCCCACCCTCATTAGCAGGTACACGAGGAGGTAACCATGGCTCCAAAGGGCCTCAGGGACATAACCACATTCACTCCACCAGTGTGTCCCAAAAATGAACCAAGGAAGTGATGCCCCAAACCCACGCCCTTAATGACCACACCCTTCTGTCCCTCCAAATGGAAGTGGGATCTCACTCACCCCCACCTGCTCAAACCCTCTTTGGCTCTGTTGCACCTGGAGTGAACCCGCAATGGGCCCCTCAGTCTGTGAGGCCCTTTATGTCCCAAGGTCGTTTCCTGGCCTTGGCTCCTCAATCACTCCACTCTGCCTTGAGGGACTCGCTGTCATTTCCCAACCACGCCAGGCAGGCTTCCCCCAGCCTTGGCACTGGATGGGTCTTTCCCAAAGAACCTCTCACAACCTGCACCATCCTTCAGCCACTGCCCAAAAGTGACCCCTCAGGGAGGCCTTCCCTGTCCAATCTGCCTCAAATCACCTTTTCTCTTGTACTCTAGGTAGTGGCCAGGGACACCCAGAAGACTCAAGAGAAATGGCCAGTCTCAGAGTATACTTAGGAAATGGTAGACTGAACCTGCCAGTGGGGGTGGCTGTCTGGGGTAAGGAAGGGCATCCTGGGAGGTCAAGAAGGAGCTGGTGGTATGATCCCCAGAGAAGAGATAGGACTGAGGCATAGAAGACATGGGGGCTGAGGGGGGAGGATATCCTAGTGGGTGTGGAGGTACCTGCAGCATTGTCCATGTTCTCACACAGGTCAGACAGCAGCTCCAGAGCCCCCTCTCGCTCCTGTTGGTCAGCAGCCAGCTCAGCCTCGCTGGCCGCAGGGGGCGTGGGCTGGGACAGCACTCGGAGGCAGCTCTTCATCTGCTCTACCTCCTCCCGCTGGCCCCGGAAGGCAGCCGACATGGCCTCCTGTAGCCATTGACGCCTCTGGGGGATAAAGGTGGAGAAAAGAAGCAGGCATCTATCAGTAATTACTTAGGGAGCAACAGCCATTAATGACAGCCATCATCTGAAGGCTGACTGTTCTTTCAATCAACACATATCTATCGAGCATCTTTTATAAGTAAATATTTATTTACTTATTTACTTTTGGAGCAGGGTCTCACTCTGTCACTCAGGCTGGAGTGCAGCAGCCCAGTCATAGCTCACTGCAGCCTGGATTCAAGCCATCCTCTAGCCTCAGCCTCCCAAGTAACTAGGACTATAGGACCCTGCCACCATGCCCACTTATTAAGTTTTTCTGTACATACTGGGTCTCACTATGCTGCCCAGGCTAGTCTTTGTTTGTTGTTTGTTTTTGAAACAGAGTCTCACTCCGTGCCCTGTAGAGACAGTGCCATGGCATCATCATAGCTCACAGCAATCTCAAACTCTTGGGTTCAAGCAATCCTCCTGCCTCAGCCTCTTGAGTAGCTAGGACTACAGGTGCCTGCCACAACCCTAGTTTTCTATTTTTTATAGACACAGGGTTTCGCTCTTGCTCAGGCTGGTCTCAAACTTCTGAGCTCAAGGGATCCTCCTGCTTCAGTCTCCCAGAGTGCGCCCAAGCTAGTCTTGAACTCCTGGCCCCAAGTGATCCTCCCACCACAGCCTCTCAAAGTGCTGGGATTACAGGCATGAGCCAGCCTGCCCAGTCTGAGCATTTTTTTTTACTCAGACTCATTTCTAGATATTAGAAACATAGCCCTGAACCACAGAGATGAAAAGCCCTGTCCTGGGCTGGGGACAAGGGGCTCACATTCTGGTGGGGGAGATGATAAAGAAAATAAGCAGAAGGTGGCGTCTGTGGCTCAGTGAGTAGAGCGCCGGCCCCATATACCAAGGGTGGCGGGTTCAAACCTGGCCCAGGCCAAACTGCAACAAAGAAATAGCCGGGCATTGTGTAGTCCCAGCTACTCAGGAGGCTGAGGCAAAAGAATCGCCTAGGCCCAGGAGTTGGAGGTTGCTGTGAGCTGTGTGACGCCATGGCACTCTACCCAGGGCAAGAAAGTGAGACTCTGCCTCTGCAAAAAAAAAAGTAAATAAACAGAACATATACCATATGATAGGTGATATGACAAGCACTATGGGTGAGGTTAAGCAGGGTGGGGGCCACTGAGGAATACCAAGGTGGGACTGCAGAATTAAATGGAGGGTCCCAGGGAAGTGCCGTGGGAGAGTAAAGCAGTAGATAAAGGAGTGAGCCAGGCTTATACCAGGGAAAGAACATTCCAGGCAGAGGGAATAGCCAGGAAGCCAACATAGCCATGAGAGGGATGAGGCAGGTAAAGGGAGCAAATCACAGGGGTCTTTTGGACTGCTAAAGACCTGTGAGCCCCCTCGAATGAGGTAGGAGAGATAGCAGTGGGGGCACTTCTGTCACTCTCCAGAACAGACTGAGGGGAGACAAGGACCAATGCAGGGAGACCCTCAAGAGGTAGAGGCTTGCTGAGCAGGCTGGAGAGAGAGAGTGTGAAGGGACAGTCAGTCCTGACTGAGTGTGAAAGAGCCAGTACAAGGTATAAGAGAGAGGAGTTGAAGATGACTCTAAAGCTTTTGTCCTTAGCAACCAGGAGGAGACAGGGAAGATGGAACTGGAGGAGAAGAGGTTAGAGATCATTCTTGGAGGTGTCAAGCTTGAAGCATCTACTACATGTCCAAGGTAAATAACAAGCAGCCTAAAGCTTAGGACAGAGGCACAGGATTTCTCAACCTCAGCTCTACTGACACTTTGAACTGGATTGTTCTTTGCTATGGAGGCGTCCCATGCACAGAGGACGCTGAGTAGCATACCTGGCCTTCATCATCTGGATGCCAGTATCACCCTCCCCTCAAGGTGTGACAACTAAAAATGTCTCCCAACATTGCCAATTGTCTCCTGGGAAATAAAATAATCCTTGTGGAGAGTCACTGGCCTAGAGATATAAATTTGAGACTTGTCAGGGTAAAGTATTGATACAACATGAAATCACAAAGGAAGTGATAGAAAGTAGGTAAGAGGCTGAGCATAGTAGCTCACCCCTGTAATCTTAGTACTTTGGGAGGCTGAGCTGGGGGGATTGCTTGAGGCCAGGAATTTGAGACTAGCCTGAGCAACAGCAAGACTCTGTCTCTGCAAAAAACATAAAAATCAACCATGCACAGTGGTGTGTGCCTGTAGTCTCAGCTACTTGGAATGTCGAAGCAGGAAGATTGCTTGATGCCAGGAGTTTGAAGCTACTGTGAGCTATGATGACATCACCATACTCTAGCCTGGGCAAGAGGAAGGAAGGAAGGGAGGGAGGGAGGGAAAGGAAAGAAAAGAAGGAAAGGGAAGGAAAAAGGGAAGGGAAGGAAAGCGGGAAGGGAAGAGTGAAAGGATGGAAAGGAACAAAGGAAAGGAAAGAATGAGGGAAGGAAAAGAGGAAAGAAAGAAAGACAGAAATTAGATAAGAGATCCAAGAACCCAAGGGCTCAGTCCTGGTACACTCCACATTAAGAGGCTGAGGAATGAGGAAGACCAAACAGAAGGCAGAGACGGGCTAGAGAAAAGAATGAAACCAGGTGACTATAAGAAGTCAAATAGAGAGATTCAAGGAGACAGGAGTAATCAAATGCTGCTATTAGCTTAAATGATATGAGAGCTGAGATTTGAACACTGGAATCTGAGTTGTTTTGGCCAGGCTAGGTTAAGTACTCATAAGAGGGGTCCTTAGTTACAGTCCTAAACAAATTTGGGCAACCTGTTTAATATTTCTGTGCCTGTTTCCTTTCATAAAGGCCAAATGACATCATATATGTAAACTGATGAGCACAATGTTTTATATACAGTAATTGCCAAATTAAACACTAAAATATTGCTATTCATGTTCAAAACAACTCTATAAGGTAAGTATCATTATTAACCCCACTTTACAGATGAAAAAACAGAGGAACAAAAAGCTGTGACTTTCTCAAGGTCTTATAGTCAGCAATTGGCAAAGTCTGAAGTCAAACCCCAGCAAGATGTCTACACCGCCTTTGATTTTTCATGAGAACAAGCTGTTGCCTTCAGAAGCACTGCTTATATCCTAGACACTGTGTGCAGCCCTACTTAAACTATGGCCTCAGAACTATGCTGTGGAGTACTGTTACTGCTATTATTGTCACCAATTTGCAAATGAAGAACTTCAGACTCAGAAAGATTTAAGTAGTATACCCAAGGCCACACAGCTGAACAATGCTGAATCCAGGTCTGTGACCCTGGAGAGAATCTGTCCCCTTAGACATTCCTGAGACATGACCTTCAGCCTACAGTGACCCCCATCTAGCACAAATAACCAATTATGTCTCCATATCTGGCCTCCAGCTTCCTACCCAAGATAACTTCTCTTCCCAAGATATCTCTGTTCCCCAGGCCCCTCCCCTCACTTCTCGGCCCTCCCCCTCCCCATCTTTTACCTCCTCACTCATGGGTTCTGGAGGGGGATCTGGCTCCTCAGAGCCCGCCGTGATGGCCATCTGCAGCAGGCCTTGGAGGTTATGTGGGGGCCGGGGATTGCCCGAGTTTCCCGCCGAGGAGCCGCCGCCGCCGCCCCCTGAGGAGCAACCCTGGGAGGCCGGGGGCAGCGCCAGCGGGAGCCGGCTTCCCCTCGAGCCTTCGTCCGCCATAGACCGTTTGTGAGGAAGGGAAGAATATGTTAGGAAGAGAAGGTGGTCACCGCTGAGGCAGCTCTGGTGTCCTAACCGGTCAACTCCTGAAGGTCTGCTGAAAGGTGACGTTTTAGGGAAGGTTGGGACCCCCCCATGACCCCAAACCACTCTGCCCGCACACCCCTTTTTAACCACAGCCCCCTTTCCTTCCTTCATACCAACAGGACCCTTCCCCAAAGACATAAGACCCTCCCTCTTCCCTAGCAACAGGCCCCACCCACTCTCCCTGGCAACAACATTCCCCCCTCCATCTCTACTGCCTTTCCATCTCTAAGCAACCCCACTGCCCCGCCCCTATGGCAACAGCCCTCCTTTTGGTCTCCTTAGCAACAAGTCTCTTCCATCCTCTCAGAAGTAGGGAGCTGGAGTGGACCGGATCTCACCTCCCCAAGTCTCGAGCTGCCGCCGCTCCTAAAGACAAAGTCGCCCGCACCTGACTCTACTGGGCGCCGCCATCTTAACCGGAAATACGCACGCTCCGACCCGGAAGTTCCCTGCAAGAAGCTGAGACTGCTAGCCAGGTTCTTATGCTGGTTGCACCTGGCTGGATGCGGCCCTCAGTCACACCCTTCCCATCCAGGCTCCGCCCCTCCACAACCAAGGTCTGGCCTAAGCTCCGCCCCTCAGACCCTCCCCCTACCCTAGACCTTTCAGCCTTTCCCAGGTAGGTCCCGCCACTCCTTAAGGCCGCCCCCAACCCGCTAGTCCCCGCCCACCCCTGTTGGTACTGGTCTCACTGGTACCTGACCTTTTAGACAGGATCTAAAACCTTTAGGGTTTGAGCCTTGCCTCCCAAATCTGATTTTCCCTGCACCAGGGCCATCACCCCGTCTCCTACGGGAGCCTTGGGGGCTCCCTCCTACTGGCTGACTTATGCAGCCTTATGTCCACCACCACCCCAGCCTCAATTTCCCCATTCGTCAAATGGGGCTGGCTTGTTCTTAGTCTCTCCCTCATGCACTCTTCCCTGTGTCCTGCAGGTGGAGAGGAGGGAATTTCCCAGGCCTAGAGCCAGGAAGCAAAATCCCCCAGAGCCTGAGTCTGTATTCAGGGCGCCAAAGAGGCAAGGTTGTTGGGGGACCTTCATGCACCAGATTTAGGTCTTAGGTCTGGGAACGTCCTGGAACGGGAAGTGTATGTCTTGGACTGGGCTTAAGAAAGCTTTGACTTGGAGCGGCGCCTGTGGCTCAGCGAGTAGGGCGCCGGACCCATATACCAAAGGTGGCGGATTCAAACCTGGCCTCGGATGAACTGCAAAACAAAAAAATAGCGGGGTCTTGTGGCGGGTGCCTGTAGTCCCAGCTACTTGGGAGGCTGAGGCAAGAGAATCATCTAAACTCAGGAGCTGGAAGTTGCTGTGGGCTGTGTGACCCCGCGGAACTCTACGGAGGGCAATAGAGTGAGACTCTGTCTGTACAAAAAAAAGAAAGAAATCTTTGTCTTGGACCTCTAGAAGGTTTTTTTCCCTCAAAGAAAATGTTCTCAGCTTCAGGTGGGCTACAATCACAAATGTATCAAGCCTTGCTAGGCCTTGATGTACCAGGGGATTTTTTGGCAGAGATGGGAAGACCAAACAGATATGGTCTGTGAATATGGGTTTAAGTGCACATGTATGTGTGGCATTTGCAGTACTGTAATGTCAGATGGGCCTACATCTGTGATTCCCTATTATGTTAGTTTTCTATTGCCACTGTTACCAAATTACCAAACACTTGGTGGCTTAAAACAGCACACGTTTATTATCTTATGGTTCTGGAGGGAGAAATACAAAATGAGTGTTACTGGGCTAAAGTCAAAATGTCAGCAAGACTGTGCTCCGGCTCAGTGCCTGTGGCTCAATGGGCTAAGGCACCAGCCACGTACACCTGAGCTGGCGGTTCGAATCCAGCCCGGGCCCGCCAAACGACAATGACAGCTGCAACCAAAAAATGGCCGGGCATTGTGGCGGGTGCCTGTAGTCCCAGCTACTTGGGAGGCAGAGGCAAGAGACTCGCTTGAGCCCAGGAATTGGAGGTTGCTGTGAGCTGTGATGCCACGGCACTCTATCCAGGGTGACAGCTTGAGGCTCTGTC